>QYSD01000048.1:0-137320 GCA_009806315.1 Rhodotorula sp. ZM1 | reverse complement strand
ACCCTAACCCTAACCCTAACCCTAACCCTAACCCTAACCCTAACCCTAACCCTAACCCTAACCCTAACCCTAACCCTGCACCATAGCGATTCGTGAAGCGAGAATGGCGTCCACGGCGCGCAGGGTATTGAGGCGAGAGCGCTCGGCGAACTCGTCCGCCATGGAGTCGAGGCGAGGCGGGGAAGAACCGAAGGTCGGGAAAGCTGAGGGGACAAATCCGTGAACGACTTCGTACGGCGACAGACCGGTCGAGGATGAGGGCGAGATGTTGATGGCATATTCGCAGGCAGAGAGGTGCGAGACCCAGTCGTCCGGGTTGTCCTCCGAAAGTGTCCGCAGAATTTGACCAACCGTCTTGTTGGTGACCTCTGCCCGGCCGTCAGTTTCTGGGTGCGCGGAGGTCGACATCTTGAGCTGGATTCCCGCGCGAGCAAAGAGAGTGGACCAGAATGCCGAGGTGAACTTCGGGTCGCGGTCGGAGACGATGGCGGAAGGTAGGCCGAATCGAGGGAAGACGGTGTCGAAGAAGGCGACGGCGATGTCGGATGCAGTCGCAGTGCCAGGGAGGGGAATGAGGACGACCATCTTTGAGAGGTAATCCGTCACTGTGAGGATTTGGTCAACGACCTTCCCTCGATACGGTGACGGCGGGAGACCCGTCATGAAATCCATTCCCACCTGCGCCCAGGGGGTCACCGGCCCCTCGACTGGGTGCAGTAGCCCGTACGGCTTGGCTGTCGAAGTCTTGTTGCGCGAACAAGGCTCGCAGCCTTGAACGTAGGCCTCGACGTCCTTCACCATGTTGGCCCACCAGAACGACCGCCGTGCAACCGCGAGTGTCTTCTTGACACCCATGTGCCCGACGAGACGGTGACAGTGGTCCAGGACGAGCTCGACAAACGTGGGGCCGGCGCGATCCGTCGAGGTCGCTTCTTGCGGAACTCGGCCGGTCGGCACAAACAGCCGCCAACTGTCGTCGGATCCGGAAAAGAAGATCATCTTGTCCTTGACGACGTACTTCGGGTAGGCGGTGGGCGAGTCGAGGATCTTGCGAGCGAGCGGATCGACGGCGAGGGAGGAAGTGAAGGATTCTGTGAAGGAGGAGGAGAACTGCGTGAGCCAAGTTCGTACCTCTGGAGAGGCAGGGGAAAGGGACTTAGATCTGGGCGAGATCTTAGCGACAGCCGCGATCAATCCCGCCATGAGGAGGGAAGCACGAGGAGAGAGATCCGCCTCAAATGGCTCCGGATCGTCGAGAGAAGGAAGTGGCTCCTCAGCCGGGGGGATGTCGATACCGTCGAGCTCGGCGAGGCGCGAGAGAGCATCGGCAAGGACGTTCTTCTGGCCCGGGATGAATTCCCAGCCGAAGTCGTACTGCGCCAGTGTTTCCCAGAGTCGGACGTGCCGCCGCGTCTGCTTCGGGTCCTGCTCCCAGTACGTCTTGAGCGGCTGGTGGTCGCAGACGACGGTGAAGCGCGACCCGAGGACGTGGTCGTGCATCTTCTTTGTCCCGACGAGGACCGCGAGTAGCTCCTGATCCGTGGTCGTGTAGTTGAACTGCGCCGGGTTGAACTTTGCAGACCAGTACTTAAACGGGCGAGCCGAGTCGCGAGTTGGTCCTTGCCCGAGCCAGCCGCCGCAGCCGTAGACCGAGGCGTCGGTAAAGAGGAAGAGACGCTCGTCTCCAGCCGCGACCTTGGCGAGATCGAGAGGGCGCAAGGCGACGGGCACAAGGGACTTGAGCGTCTCGAAGGCCAAGTCGCACGCCGGCGTCCAGTTCCAGGCGACCTTGCCGGTGAGACGAGTCAAAGGCGCCGCAATCTCATTCACCCGCTCGAGGTGATCCGCCATCCACTGGATCGACCCCATGAAGCGTAAGATGTCCTTCTTGTTCCTCGGAGTCGGCCAGTGTCGGATGACGTCCCATTTGGCGGGCGAGACGTGGATGCCGTCGTCGTCGATGATGGCGCCAAGGATCTCGACGCTGGACGAGAGGAACGTCGCTTTGTCGCGGGAGAGGTAAAAGCGGTAATGTCGGAGCGAGGTGAAGACGATGCGGAGGTATCGAAGGTGGGCGAGGCGAGTGTGGGAGTAGAGGAAGACGTCGTCGTAAAAGGCGTCGAGGAAGCGACCAACCATCTTCGAGAACATCAAGTAGCATACTCGATGCATCGTGTCGGGTGCGTTGCAGTCGCCCTGTTGCATCACGTGAGAGACAAAGGTCCCGCCAGGCGTGACGAAGCCTGAACGAGGAACGGAAGAGGGTTCGAGGCGCACCTGCTCATACGCTTTGGCGAAGTCGAGCTTCGACCTGTAGCGGTGAGCAGCGATGCGGAACCGAACCTGCTTCATGTCCGGAATCGGCGAGACCATCTTGACCGTGTTGTCGTTGCGAGGCTTCAAGTTGACGACGAACCGCGCCTTGGTCTTGTCGTGCTTGGGCACTGCAAAGAGCGAGCAAGCAGAATCGAGGGCGGCTGGAGACCAGAAGCCCGTTGAAACGAACTTACGTAGATGAGCAGACCATTGCTCAGCGTAGCGATCCGGCATTCGAATCGCGCGAGGCTTGACCTTTGCATCTTCGTTCGCCAACTCGATCTTGTGGTTCACCGGCCGGAAAGGCGGTGGACCTGGCAAGTCGTCGACGAAGACGTCCTCGAACTCCTGCAGAAGCAGGTCAAGGCGAACCTGCGCCTCCTGCTCCGAGATGTCTTCGGACGTTGGGTCATCGTCCTCGACGTCGAGCAGGGGGTTGTGCGGCTCATATCCAATCTGCTCGACCAGGTCCTCAACCTCACGCTCGGGCACACCGGCCTTGAGAGCGCAGACGACGAAACGCGCGGCCTCGCCATCGTCCATAGGACGCGAGACGAAGCCGAGTGACTCGAAGTTCTTCTCCGGCTGGTCCGCGAACGTTCCCGACTCGAAGTCGTAGACGTCCTCGAAAGGACCGCCTTCCGGGACGACAGGAAGTCGGAAGAGACGGGAGGCAGAGACGCCGGAATTCGTGTCGCGGAACCAGGGCACTCCGAGGAGAGCGTCGATGCCGGGAGGAAGAGGAGAGATAAAGAAGGAGCGGGAAGGGAGATCAATCGAGCCGGTGGTGATGGAGGTCGAGGCGAAGAGAGCGAGGCGAACGGAGGAATCGCTGGAGGCGAGGTCGGCGTGGAGGGGAGCGACGAGACGACGGACGTCGAGGGAGAGCTGGGAGGCGAGATAAGGGGAGAGGACATCGGCTTGAGAGCCAGAGTCCACAAGAGCCATGCCGCATATCTGTCCGCCGAAAGTAGCGGGAACAGTTAGCGGCGAAGGCGCTACCTCAGGAGACAAGGGAGGAGACTTAGCAGAGGGACGCTTCCCGCGCTTCCGCTTCTTCGTAGTGGCAACCACCGTGTTCCATTCTTCGTTTTGAGGCGGAGGATCTGGAGGAATCGAAAGATGTGATTGCAAAGACTCAGCAGCATCCGCAACGTTCGACCCAAAATCCATCGCCGACTCCGGTATGACCGAAACCACCGAGAGAAGTGGAGGGTGAGCAGCCACTGACGAGGGACGAGACGCGAGGAACTCGCGCAGCTCGTCAGCGGAAGGGGGAGAGAGTCCCTCAGACAAAGCCATCCGGAGTAAACCCCGGCATGGGCACTCGAGCTCGACTGAGCGAGGCTCGGGTTCATCACAGGGAGGTAGGGGAGAGGAGGAAACCCAAGAGACCGGCGTTCGAGGTGGGTTATGACCCGAACGCCTTACTCTTTTTCCGACTCGAGGTCAGAAAGCTCCTCAATCGACGCCGAAGCGATCGATGTCCCCGGAGCTGGGTCCAAGGAGGAGGAGGGAGTGGGAACTGAGTGAGGGGAAGCACTCAACATCCCAAGTGCGGCCATAACGATGACCTTTGGATCCTTGCGCTTCGCCGTGCACGCCTTCGAGTAGTGGTCCCCAAGCTCGCAGCAATTGAAGCACCTTATCGAGCGGCCTGGCTTGCGCCCAGACGAGTCCGTCCAGGACTGCCGCATCGAAAGAGGGTGTTCAGCTTGCCACGACACCGCTTGGTCGACCCAAAACTCGGTCTTGCGCGACGTCCACGAGGAAGAGGCCTGCGGCGCAGGCGAAGAAGACGAGTAAGTAGTACTCGACTTCTTCAGCGCCGAGGAGGAAGAAGAAATAGACGTAGCCGATTTCTTGGAGAAGGACGGAAGCGAGTCCGTCAGGGAAGCGATAGAGACCACCTCCTCGAAGGACGGCTCCGTCAGGTTCTGCGCCCTGCGCGCCAGCATCTGGACCTTCACAAACTCCTGCACAGCCGGGTTGAGCCCAGCCATGTAGGTATTCTTGCGGTCCGCGTCGCCAATGACCTGGTCGAGCACGTCGTTCGCGAGCGTGTCCAGCTTGAAGCCGAACTCGCGAGCACGAAGCGACCCTTGGCGAGCACTACGATAGCGCTGCCAGGCCGCATCCGTTGCTCCGTCATCCGCCCAATGCTCCCGAACCGCTTGAAAGACGGCTCGAGGCGTGGTGAACGGATGACGCGCGTGACGCGCATCGAACCACTGCAGGGGACAAACACCTTCGTGAGTTGCATCTGAGAAGAGGGATCGGATAGTGTAGAAGACGAGCGGCTCAGCTGAGGAGTCCAACCCGCCATCCATCACGACTCCCAAGCTGCTCAAGTACATCACCGCCGACTTGATCCAGTTCTCGCGCTTGGTGCGCTCAAACTCGCCAGTCCAGGCCTTGGGCTTGTCCGCTTTGATCTTGACCGAGATCTGCGCGAGAGGAGAAGGAGAGGGGGAGAGAGGAAGGGGGAAAACAGAGAGAGTCTTCTGCTGGAGCAAGCGGTCAACCGTATTGAGCTCATGCTTGAGATCGCGCTGACGACGGAGGAGGGCCTCAGCGTCGCGCTCGCGAACCGAGCCCGCCGGTTCCGGGATTCGCCCGCCCATTTCGGACTCGAGGTCCTCCGCCTTGATCCGAGCTTCCTGCTGTGCCTTGAAAGCCTTAGCCTCCTCATCCATCTGCACTCGCTTCCTGTGCAGGAAGGCCTCGTACTCCCGCTCTGCCTGAGCTCGCCTAGCAAGCGAGCCAACCGAAGCCCCCGAGACGACCGACTCCCTTCCTACTGACCCGCCCCACTGATGGGCGACATCGGACAGTGGTGTGGCGCGGAGCGGAACTTCGGGAGGATCGTCTGAAGCCGAGGCGGAATCGGTCATGGCGAGGTGAGGGTGAGCGATGGAGCGAGTGAGGTGAGTGTGTGCGGAGCGACGGGCTGAGTAGAAGGAGGCAAGGGCGAACGAATCGAGGGACGGGGGTCGAATGCCGCGGTTGGATCGACGCGGAGGAGGAGGGGAGGGGGTGAGAGAGGGAAGGGTAGACGATGAGGAGGAGGAGGTTGGGGGAAGGGGAGCCGGGTCGTCGCTGGGGGTGGACCGAGTCGACGAGCCGGATAGGGAGTCGGAGGAGGTAATGGCGGTGTAACGAGCGCGGGAGCTCGACTGTTAAAAATGTGCAAGACGCACAGTCTTCAAGCGAGTCGCGAGACCGGCGTCGAGCAGTGGGGGGGGGGGTCGGAGAGCTGGTAGTACTGATTCTCCCGGCTACGGAAGAGATAACAGTGACTCGAGCTTTGGATTCCGAGCAAAGGGGAGGTGTAGCCTAAGCAGAAGGAGAGAACGAGAGGGAGTCGAGTGATCGATCTACTGATGAAGATGGAACAGGGGACACCACAAATAGAGAGTGAGAGTGAAAGAGGGTCTGGAAAAGAGAAGAGCGAGCGACGAGAGGAAGGAGGAGCGAGGTGCAGGGGAAGTGGAGACGAAGACCGGCAACACAAACCTAGCACGTAGCATCGGATGTTCCGTCGTTCTCGCTCTTGGTTCTCCATTGCTCTCGCTGACTGGAGAACCAGGTGTGTTGTTCTCTTTAGCTACTGCAGATAGCTCTCGCTGACTGGAGAACCAGCAGTCGACGCTGTTCCATCTCTATCGGCCCGAGCGAGTGTTGTCGCCGAACAAGGCGACTTCCAATTATCTTAGGGTGAAAACTACACTCTGGACAGATACGACACCGGAGTAATTCAGATGTCAGAGAGATAAAACAAGGAAACAGCTCCTCTGCGTCTACGGCCGCCCGCGCCTTCCGTCCCGCTTCTTCCTCTCCTCATTCCCCACTGCCGCATTGCCCGCAAGCGCCATCCTTTCCATCTTTTCACCCACTGCAGCCTCATCGCAATCACTGTCTCCGGCCTCGTCAGCCTTTGCACCTTGCACCGTCTCCCGCACGTCGTTGACCTTGCCTTTGGGCAAGTCAACGGTGAGACCCCTGGCGTACTCTGCCGCAATAAGTGCAGGTGGTCTGCCCCTGCGCTTCTTGGGTGTTGCGTACTCGTGCGCGGCAGCGGCGAGGGCACGCATGTGGGGGTTGGCGCTGTCGAGGAGCGAGGTGGCGGGGAGGTTGCGGAAGAGGAGGACGAAGATCGTGACGCAGCGAAGAAGGTCGTCCTCAAAAACAGGCGGAAGAGGGCGGTCAGGGTGCAGAATGATCTTGACGGCGGTGCTGATGACGAGGAGGAATGGGTTCGGGTGGTAGTGGCGCTTGTCGTGCCGGCGGGTGACTCTCTGAGGTGGAAGGGGTGATTTTTTGTTGTCGCGGAAGTGGCCGTCGGAGTGAGCGTAGTAAAGATCGCCGCATCTGACATCATCGCCGTCGCCGTCGCCGTCGGGCTGCTCGTCAGGGAAGACGATCATCGGAACGAGTGACTTCGGTTTGTCATGAAGGACGACAAGATTGACCTTGAGCGGGAAGAACGAGTTGTCCGTGAGCCACGCACGCTGCGAGAAGGCGGCGGTCAATGGAGGAAGCACAATGGTAAGCATGACGCTCGACGCACCCAAAGTTCAGGCATCCTCTCCTCGCACTTTGCACGTTGCGCCATCCGCGTCTCCTCGTCCTTGCGGACGATCTGCTCGAGGACTTCGAGGCCTTGCTTGGTCGGCGTAATCGTCGTGTAGTTGCGGTCGAATTTCGTGTGTTCAGGCTCATACACTGCGTAAGACCGCCGTCAGCTACAAGCAGCTTGCATGAAGCGAGAGAACGCACTAGGGAGGATGTTACTGCTGTGGTTAATGCTGAAGCCAGGCGGTACCGAGCCGGAAAGGAGGAGCGCTTCGTGCTGCGGACGTCATCTGGTCAGCGACAGCGGGAGGCGCAGAGGGATCTCAAGACTGACTCGGACTGCATAAACAAGTTTGCCGTTTCTCGGACGCTTGGCAATGATGTGAGCCTGCTCAAAGTCGGCGGAGAGGTGGGCGTTGCTGATGAAGCGCCGCTCTTCGTCCGCGACGGCTTGCTGATACCTGTCAGGAATCTCCTCCTCCCACTTGTAGTTGGTCAGGTCCGGGTGGACAAGACAAGCGGTCGCGTCGGCGTTGGTCAGGCCAGCGGAAGACGAGCCGGAAGACATCGAGCTGGCAACTGAACCTTGACCGCAGTTGCCGTCAATCAACTTGGCGAGAGGTCGCAGCGCATTGTTGTGGGCGCGGAGCGCCTCTTCCGTCAAAGGGAGAGGAACCGAGGCGAGGGTGCGGGTGGTTTGGATGGCGAGGTCATTCGGCGGAGGCTAAAGAAAGGATTCAGAGTGTCAGCAAATGCCGAATCGCACCGGCTAGGGAGCTGGGCGCACCTTGCCGTCGACGAGTCGGCAGATAACGCAAATGAGCGCCTGTCTGCAGCTGATTTAGTGGGCGCCGCGCAGAAGGAAAGAAGCGAGCATGTTACTATGTGGTCGGTCTCTGTGTTGCAAGACGACAGCAAGTCGAAAGGTGTCTGCGCTGACGCAGTGTCGTACGTCTCGCGCCAATGCGGAAGTAGTGTTTTCACGATGAAGGCGTCGTCGGGGGCAGAAACGCCCGAACGGGGTACCCAGGCCGTTCGAAACTGTTGCAGAATGGTCACCTTGGGGAAGACGTCGAGTGGAGGCAACCTGAGGCGCGTACCAGGCGAAGCGCCGCAGAGAAGGACGCGTTGGCTCCCATTCCGGCCCACTCTGGCCAGGTGAGGAGAAGAACGGCTTGCCAAACACGCTCTTCCTCCAAGAGCGCCCGCACCCCCGTCGGCAACGAGTATTCTCGAAGTTCGTCGTCATCGCCGCTTTCGCAAGATGAATCTCGCGCAAAGTCCCGCTTGCAGCGAGCAATGCCGTCGAGGGTGTCCGCCCGCGTCGCGGTCCGATTATGATACCGAGTCGCGGGTGCAGGTGGAGTATCGTCCAGCAGCCTGACCACCTCAGACGCGATGGCTCCGCCGACAACGGTGGCAGCTCCCTCCGCGCTCGAATCGCTCGCGTCCGACGTGCGAGGCTCTGCAAAGCGTCAACACATTGTCAGAGACAACTACATGCTAAGCCAGATGGAGAACGCACCGAGGAGCGCCATTCGGGGCACTGCGAGGACGGGTTGAGTGATGAGGCGACGAGGGGGACGGCACGGGTCGGAACGAGCGGGATGGCCCAGAGCGAGCAGAGTGTTGGTGGCACAGATACAGCGTGCTAATCGTGGCTAGACAGGCGCGCAACAGCCTTGAGAGGCAAGTGTCAAAGCCAGACAAGCTCGCGCTGTCTTCGCCGCGCTCGTCTCGCTCGGACAGGAGAAACAGATTTGACAGGCACACGCAAGGTTCGCCGCCTCCTGACTCTCGTCAATTGCTGAAGATATCGAGGCTATCGCGTTTATAGACCCTTGTTGAACTCGACCTGCTCGAACGGCAGCTCGTGGAACCGCTCCTCCAACTTCTTCGGCGAGATGCTCGCGCGCGAGGGGAAAGCGGCGATGGCGGGCGGGAGGAAGACGAGGAGAGACAGACCGATCAGCCCTGCGCGGCGGGAGAGCGTAAGCGAGAGGCTGGAAAAGCGAGCGGAAGGAAACACGCCGATGTGCGTGACGGTGTTGAGGCGGCGGCCGTTCGCGCGGTTGAAGACGCCGCGCTTCTCGAGGAGGGTCATGAGGATGGGCGGCAGGATGAGGGTGGGGCTATGGACGGATCGGAGAGAAGGAATGAATCGGGCGCGGAGAATAAGCGAAAAAGTCAGCCGCCGTGGACGAGCGGAAGCCACTTCGGCGCGAATGAGCCACTCGCACGCACATATTGGTCAAGACGCGACTCGCTGCAGTCTGTCCGACAGCATACGCTCCGGCAATGCTCGACTTGCCGAGCTCCTCGCTTGAGGGTCGGCCGCTTTTCGGATCAGAGGGCTTGAAGACAGAGATGCCTGCATGAGGTGCATGAGGAAGAAGAATGTTAGCGCCAGAACTGTGGAAGGCAGTTATGCGATTGACGGCGAGGAAGCCGCGACCGAGCCACGCGAGAGCGGCAGCAAAGTCGCCCAGACCGGGCGAAGGGGGCGACTTCGTCGCATGCTTCTCATCCAGCCGCTGCGCACGCAACCTGCGCGCCCGGTAGACCAGAGCCCCGTGCCTCCAGAACGAAAGGGAGAACCACCCGAGACGCACCATCTCGCATCTCCTTCCACCGCATCAGGCCGATGTTCACGCATCCAGCGCTTGCGACAGCGGCAAAGGGAACGAGTTTCGAGAGGAGGGCGCGGGCGGAGGGGGAGACGCGGAGGCGGGGGACGAGTTGGGAGAGACCGACGGCGATGGAGCAGGATGCGAGGGTCGCGGCGGCGTAGGCGGCTGCGTGAGCGAGGGATGTGAGCGTTTGCCGGCAGATTACAAGGGAAGTTTTGAACGTACAGACAATCTCGCTCGTCGACATCTTGATCGACTTGTTGGCGTTCGAGTAGTTTACGCATACTGCGAGGAAGTCAAGATCCGATCAGCTCGCTCTTCCCGCGCCGCACGTTTCCCAAGCGCACCGTTGAGCGACTGGTTAGCCCACTGCCAGAAGATGACCGATTTGAGGGACGGATTGGGCGCGAGCATGCCCGCGACAATGACGAGGTTGGTCGGGACGAAGGCGGAGAGGCGGAAGGGCAGGGGGACGGGTTCGCCGGTGTCTGCACGAGAGCGATGCGTCAGTTACGAACAGTGAGAGAGGGAGAAGATGCGAACTAACCGGGGTGTATAGAAGAATCGACGACTGTGAAGGCGAACAAATCCGAGAGGCGCGCAAACGGCGAGGGTCAGCTCGATGAGCGACCGAACATCGTCCGTAGCCTCCCGCACTCACGCTGCTTGGCCCTCCACACGCCATACTGGTCCTCGTGTCCCCAAGCCTTCCGTCCATCTCCCGTTCCCTCCTGATACTCCTTCAACAGCCGCTGCGCATTCTTCAAGTCGGTCGGCGAAGCGAGGAGCGTGAGAGGAGATGTGATGGAGGCGAAATGGCGGACGCGGCCGACTGTCAAGAGAGGGCAGAGTTAGCGCGAGGAAAGAAGGAGGGGAGTGAGAACGCACAGTAGGTCTTGGTATCGTAGCGGGGCTGGGCTGCGAGAGAAACAAAGGTCAGCACAATCCATTCGGCTGACCAGTCAGTCCCGCATATCCTTCCCGCCGTCGCAACTCCTCCCACCCAAACATTTCCGGCAAGACGGCCAACCGCGACTCGACACGCTCTGGCCCGGTCGTGTCCGGTCGTTTCCCCGACTTGCCAGTGAGGCTTTCTCGCACGTATGCGCCATACCAGCCGCGCACCACTCCACCGGCACGCCCCCGCGACGAGAGCGACTCGACTCAACTGATGTCGAACGGAGGAGCGTCGGATTCGCCCTGCGCGAGTTTGGAAGACGCGAGCGAGTGAGCCATCTCTCTATCGCGGTCTATTGACGCAGTGCAGCCAGTCTATCGAGCGAACGAAGCAGCGAGAGCGGGTCAAGCCGTGTTGCGGGAGGGAGTGCAACCCTTCGTCCAGCGACGACGACGATGTCTGCGCTCGCGGCGACGACGAGAGGCCAGCGCTGCGTTGCGTGCCTCCTACAGTTCGCACAGCTACGGTCATACGCGACGCACGCCCCGATAGGGCGCCCGACTCCCGCTCGACCACCCGCGAACGAGTCGACGATGACGGCGCCAAAATTGGTCAAGTCGCCGTTGACAGAAATGCTGGACATCTTTGTGCCCCTCACGCACGCTCAGAAGGCGTCTATCGCCCACCTGGGGTCGCCGAAGCGGGCGAAACCGTCAAAGAAGCGACCGACCTTTCCTCCTCCCTGTCCTGGACCGGCTCCCGCACCCGCCAAAACCGTCGAAGCCGCGTCCACTCTTTCCTCACACACTCCCAAACCCGTACATCCCCCTCCCGCACATGCACCAAAGGACAACGCTGGTCGAAGCACAAGCAAACACTTTCGCGCCGTCCTCGATTCTGTCCTGCCAACCGCGAAACCCCCTGCGACCTCACCGACGGCGTCAAAGGGAGATCACGTGGAAGCAGCAGCTGTGCCAGAAGCGGTTGCGCGCGCGCAGGAGAAGAAAATCAGGGACCGGTCCATCTTCGAGTCGTACCTCGGTGCGTTGCGCGACCCTCGCTCTGTCGGCGAGATGTGACGGCTCACTGATTCTTGTGTGTGCACAGTTATCCCCGCCGCAACCCGCCTCAAGATCTGGCTTGCAGTAGGCGCTTTCGCTGCGTTCGGGTTGTACGCGGGCGACCGGCTCGTGCCGGCAGAGGCCGACGCCGTACCGCAGTGGGCGGGCCGAAGGGCGCCACCGCCAGTGTCGATGGATGCGGCTGGACGGGATCGGGCCGTGCAGGTTGGGCGGTAGAGCGCGGGCACCAGAAACGCGCACCTCGCATCTTCTCCTCTCCCTCCGCTTGCGAAACCTTCGCGATCGCTTTGAATAGACAAGGTACACATCGCCATCCTCACTCGCTCTACACGTCACCCTTCCCTCTCCCGCCTAGTTCCGCAATACGACGTCCCCGTGCTCCTCCGCGTCTTCTCCAAAGACGCGCTCGATCGTGCGCTCGACCAGCGTGCGCATGTCGTCGGCTCGGCGGGCGGAGACGTCGAGGACCTGGTGGTGGGGGAAGTGCGAGAGAAGGAAGGCGGAGGGAGGATCGAGGAACGATCGTGTGTAGCGGGAGCATGGATTGTAAGGGACGAGACGGTGACAGCGGCACAATGAGGGACGTTGAAACGAGTCAGCGAGGCTGCAAAGGCTTGACCTGGCCTCCAGGAAGCCGAGCGCAGCCGAAAAGCGAGAGCGCCAGCCCGCTCTCACGCACCTCCTGATGATTCGCCACTTCCTCCTTCTCCAACGCCCCTCCCATCGCCGTCCTGACACGCTGCAGTCCCTCGTTTGCTCCGAAAGCGGGATCGTGTTCGGCTCGAGCGACGGGCCCGGCGAGACGGTAGGGGGTTGCGACGACCATGTTGGTGCAGAGTGAGAGGGTGAGGACGCCTGTGCGAGCGCGACGCAGCGTGAGAAGTGCGAGTGGCGCGGAGGAAGGCGTTTGTCAGCGGTTGAAGCGAGGAAAAAAACGATACTTGAGCGGTTGAGAATCGCAGACTCACGCATGCCCTGTGAGGTAGGGCGGCGTCAGCTCAGTGCCAACGACCCGGAGCCCAGCTTCGCAAGAGAGCCGTTGGGTTGGACAGAAGAGCGTCGAAGGCTAAACTCACAGCATGACGCGCCGCCACGATTTCCGGCACGGTCCTGCAGGTTCGCCAACGCGAAAAACCGTCGGCTGTCTGCGGGAGTAAATTATGAACGGACCAGCCCAGCAAACGTACGACATGCCGACAACGTCTGCGCCCGCCGCCTTGAGGAAGCGCTGCTCCGCTCGAGTTTCGTAGGTTGGGCCTGGGTAGACGACACGCGCAACAATCAGCCACGGCGGCCACACATCTCGCAGCGTGCACTGAGAGAGCTGTGACGCCGACTCACCCGCCACCCATGCATAGATGCCCTCAACAACCCCACCAGTCTCCTCGACCTTGCCCTCCTCCAACAACCCCAACTCGTGCGCCGCACGGAAGAGCGATAGACGGAGAGGGTAGTCGTAGGCGTCTGACATGGGCGGGAAGCGCGGGCCGAACTGGTCTTTGTTAGTGCCGATGAGGGGGTTCATGCTTGTCTGCGAACAGCGGTCGCGATGGTAGATCAGCGACACGTGCCCCAAGAAAGAGACAAGGTAGCTGAGAGAGCGCGCGCGGACTCACGAGCGAGGGCAGGGAGATATGGTCGACAAGCGCGACGATTGAGCCGACTTTCAAGAGGCTCGAGTTCAAGCCGCCCGCGGCGTTGGTGAGGATTGCGATCGAGGCGCCGAGCAGGCGCATAATGCGGATAGGGTACTGAGGAGTATGAGATCAGCTGTGCAAGCGGAGCAGGGAAGGGTGGACGCACGACGACGTCTTCGAGCTTGTGGCCTTCGTAGGCGTGAAGCCTGCGACAGGACGGAAGGTGTCGTCAGTTCCGGTGCACGCTCCAGCATCACCTGCAGCTATTACGAGCCAGTATGCTGCGAAGGAACCACGTGCGAGACTGACCTGCCCAGCTGGCACACGACGGGCGTGCGGTTTTTGCCGAGGAGTCCGAATGCGAGGGCAGACTGATGGCCACGGACTGGGAAGTTCGCGTGGTCAGACCGATATCAGCTGCAGACTTGGGGTCGCTCCGCGAACCGGTACTCTCGCCAAAGCCCTCAATGTCCGCGTACGAGACGAGGACCCTGTCCTTCAAGACCTCTGCGAGCCCCTGCAACCCGCTCCCACACACGATGGCGACCTTGGGCGTCCTTAACTCCTTCGGCAGACGCTGTCGGATCGACACGAGCGCGCTGTAGTACGATGCAGGGAGACGAGCGAGGTCGATCGGGTGTGAGGAATGCAAGGGGGACGGAAGAGGGTCGGCGAGGCGCGGCAGGGCGGACAAGTCGGGCACGAGTGCTTCGTAGGAGAGGTCGCTGGCCATGATGTGCGTGTGTAGCGTGCGTGCAAGGCGAGGGAAGCGATGACAAGTGGGGGAGTGAGCGGGACGAGGAACGAGAGATCGGAAAGGGTCGGGACGAGGACGGGAGGGATCACACGAATTTGTAGAGCAATCTGAGCAGTAGCACGCCCACTTCGAGCGGAGCAAGCGGGTGCAGCGGTTCAATGAGGAGTCAACCCGCGGAGTTGACCTGGTCTCCCTTGTCGCCCTCGCCGTCCTCGCTCATTCTTGCTGCGAAGAGGGTCCAGGACTGCTTCAACGCCCTCGACGATCTACTCGGACTACGCGACAGCCTTGCGCGCGCGTGCCGCCGGTCTCTCGCTCCCCTGACGCAGCCTCATCAGTGAAGGCGGGCGACAACGACCACGCGGCTCAACGGGCTTGGAAAAGGGTGCGCAGGCGTGGACAGGGACACTCTCGGAGGTGCGCACTCTTCCATCTCATCTGGCATGCTGGTTCGTGAGCAACGGATTGGGCAGACTCGACTTGCCTCCCTTCCGGTGGTAACAGGACAGGAGAGTGTAGGCAGGGCTTGCAGCTCCTGGAGCGAAGCCTTCGCTGGCACAGTAGCTCGCGAAGCTGGTCTGGACTGCCAGGACTGACCCACTCGCCCACCCACAGCATGGCCGACTTGCCTAACCCTGCCGGCCCCTCGACTCCTCCCAACACCGACCAGCGCCCAGCCGGCGCCCTCACCTCGATCCTCAAACAGACCGCATACGATCCCTCTTCCCCCGCCGGCCCGCAGTTCTTCCCCTCGGAACCCGTTCCCGCGGACCAGCCCTCGCAGCAAGACAAAGACCCCGAGGCCGCCGGCCACGAAGACGACTATGACGATCCAGACGGCGCGCTGTGGAGCGGTCCTGCGGCCGCGAGCGTGCCTACGAGTGTGAGCGGGTTCCGCATGCGCGCGAGGAGCAGGGGCGACTTGGATCGGATGAGTCGGGAGTTGGCGCGGAGCGAGGCTGAGAGCGACGACGATGACGATGCAAAGAGTCGGAGGAGCAAGAAGAGCCGGCGGAGCAGGAGGAGCTCGTCTAGGCGGAGCAGGAGCCGGCGAGGGAGCGACGCGACGTCTGCGTCCGAGGCCGTCGCGACTGACGCCGAGTCAACTCGCTCGCGGTACTCGACGTCGCGCAACCGCCGACGACGCACTCGCAGTCGCAGCGACGCTTCGGCAGCAACTTCGGCCGTCGAGTCGGAATCCGAGGACGAGCGCCGCGGATTCTTCGAGGGCCTCTCGAACGTCTTTCGCGGCAGGCGCGCATCGTCACATCGCCCTGGCGTCTCTCCTGCACGATCCCGAGCTGGCAGCGTCAGGTCGAGGCAGACTTCGCGGCGACGAGGCGAAGAGACGGACGAGGATGCCGTCTCGATGCGCTCCGAATCCGACTTTGCCGGCGACGATGAAGATCCCTACGGCCCGTATGGCTCGTTGTCCGAATCGGCGTCCACCTCGTCGACCACCTCGACGTCCTCCTCACAGGATGCCGGGCCTCGACGGCGGCGCACGACGACAGGCGCAGGCGGAGCTGGCTTGCTCGGTCTGCCCGGCGGCGGGGCAAATGACTTTTTCGGCGAGAGCCGGATCGATTTTGACGAGGTCGAGGACGACGAAATGTCGTCTCTGAGCGAAGACACGGACGACGGTGGCCACGGGAAAGGTCCCTCAAAGCCGCACCACCAGCTGATCTACATTCCCGACGAGGACCTCCCCCTCCGCTTCGTCGGCTTGCACATCTCGTCCGTTAAGCTTGGGCTGTGGTATGCGGGTTGCATCCTCTCGCTCGGGATCGTCTGGCTCGTCGGGCGGTGGCTGCCCGAATGGTGGCGCCGGGCGAACGGCAAGATGGGCGAGTTCGCAGCGAGTCAGTTTGTCGTCGTCGAGACGTACCACCACCCGACGCAGATCCTCCCTCTCCAAACCCTCCGCCTGCCCTCGCCGACTCCGCTCTCCACACTCTTCCCGCCCTCCGTCACCCTCCCTCCCGCACATCGCGACGACGTCTCGCACCCTTCGTCACCTTCGCTGAACGGGGTCTCGAACGGGAACGGCGCGATGGCGCGCAAGAAGGCGCAGCTCGCCGCAGCCGGGCACACGGTCGACGAGATCCAGTTTGTCGACTACCGCTACTACCGCTTCATCTTGCACCCCGGCGATGGCATGTTCCGCATGGTCAGGTGCGTCGCGCGTCGTTCCTGCATCCGCACCCCTCGCTGACCCTGCTTGTATCCGCAGGGAATGGAAAGACCCGACGTGGACCTCACTCCCCCAACTCCGCCGCGGCCTCTCCTCCGCCTCGTCGCAGCTCGCACTCCGCACGACTTTATTCGACTCGAACGCGATCGAGATCGAAGCGAAGAGTATCGGCACGCTCTTGATGGACGAGGTGTTGCACCCCTTCTACATTTTCCAGACCGTCTCCGTCTTCCTCTGGGCCATCGACGACTACTTCTGTGAGCTTCAGGAGCTTGGAACGTGCGGGTGGCCAGTCACTGACGGGAAATGGCCACTTCGACGATCTCGCAGACTACGCCTTCGCTATCGGTGTCATCTCGGTCGTCTCTATCGTTTCGACGCTCCTCGAGACCCGTGCAGTACGCTTGTCTCTGTGCTCCCCACACGTTCGGGACTGACTTCGCGCTTCGCCTCACAGAACGTCCAGCGCATGCAGGAGATGTCCCGCTTTTCGTGTTCTGTCCGTGTCATGCGTGATTCGGAATGTGAGATCGTCTCGTTGCACCGAGCCTCGGGACCGAGCTGACATCGTGACTCGCCTAGGGATGATGACCGACTCGTCGAGTCTCGTCCCGGGCGACCTCGTCGACCTCTCCGAACCTTCGCTCCATACCTTCCCCGCCGACCTCATTCTCCTCTCCGGCGACGCCATCGTCAATGAGTCGATGCTCACTGGCGAATCCGTGCCCGTTTCAAAGGTTCCGATCGAACCCGAGTTCGTCCCGCTCGTCTCGTCGTCTGGCCCGGAGATCGCGCCCGAACTTGCCCGCTACGTCGTCTTCAACGGCACCAAAATTATCCGCATCCGCAAGACGGCGCCGGGTGTAGCGCAGGGAGGGAAGCCGGGAGCCGACCTTGAGGCGGTCGCGATGGTTGTCCGAACCGGGTTCAACACGACCAAGGGCGCCCTCGTTCGCTCAATGTTGTTTCCAAAGCCGTTCGGGTGCGTTCGCATGCACTTTTCGCACGCGTACACGGCCGCTAATCACCTCTTCGCGCAGCTTCGCCTTCTACCGCGACTCATTTCGGTTCATCGGCGTGCTCGCTGGCGTTGCGGCTCTCGGCTTTTGCGCGAGCGCCATCAACTTCATCAAGCTCGGCGTACGTGCAGTCCTCGTGCTCAGCCGCCGCAGCATGCTCATGCGTCCCTCCCGCAGATCGCCTGGTCGGTCATCATCATCCGCGCCGGCGACCTCATCACGATCGTTGTCCCGCCTGCACTCCCGGCGACGATGGCGATCGGTACGAGCTTTGCGATTCAGCGCCTCCGCAAGATGGGCATTTTCTGCATCTCGCCGACGCGCGTCAACATCGGCGGCAAGGTCAACATCGTCTGCTTTGACAAGACCGGCACGCTCACCGAAGAAGGTCTCGACGTTCTCGGCGTACGCAGCGTCGTCCGCTCGACGAATGTCTTCACCGAGCTCCACCGCGACCCGGACGACGTGCCCATCTTTGGCGTGGCAGACGCCAAGACGCCGCTTCTTCACGCCCTCACGACCTGCCATGCGCTCAAGGTCGTCAACGGCGAGGTCATCGGTGACCCGCTCGACTTGCGCATGTTTGAGTTCACCGGCTGGACGCTCGAGGAAGGCAAGGAGGGTGTCGGCAAGAAGACTGCCGATACCCCTTCAACCCGCCGCAAGAAGGCAACTGACACCGGCACGAGCGCCAAGGTGCCGGAACGCGCGCAAACGCTCGTCCAGACTGTCGTCCGTCCGCCCGGGGGCGAGTCGTTCAAGCTCGAGGACGCACTCAAGGCCGGCAGCAAGCACGCGCACTTTCTCGAGCTCGGCGTCTTGCGCACATTCGACTTTGTCTCGAGCTTGCGGCGGATGAGCGTGCTCGTCAAGAAGCTCAAGAGCAACTCGGTCGAGGCGTACGTCAAGGGCGCCCCGGAGGTTATGATCGACATTTGCGACAAGTCGACTCGTGCGTGCCGCTCTCCGCCTCGCATAGTGACCTGCTGACAGTCTTTCGTGCAGTCCCGGAGGACTACGAGGAGATCTTGGCCGAGTACACGCGCCATGGCTACCGTGTCATCGCGCTCGCAGGCAAGAGCATGCCCGGCCTAACCTGGATCAAAGCGCAGCGGCTCAAGCGGTGCGTGCCAGTTCTCACCTGGCCTCGTCACGTGCGCTGACCCTCCTTCGCACCACAGCGAGGCCGTCGAATCGGACCTACGCTTCCTGGGGCTCGTCATCTTCGAGAACAAGCTCAAGCCCGGCACGACGCCCGCAATCGCGACCTTCCGCCAGGCGCACATCCCGACCCGCATGGTCACTGGCGACAACGTCCGCACGGCCATTAGCGTCGGCCGCGAGTGCGGCATGGTCCAGCCTCTTGCGCGAGTCTACCTCCCAACGTTCGTCAAGGGGAGCGCGACGACGCCTCGCTCGCAGATTGAGTGGTGCGACGTCGAGGACGAGACAAAGACGCTCGACCCGTACTCGCTGAAGGAGATCGTCGAGCGGGACGACTCCAGCGTCTTCAGCGGCTACTCGGACGAGAGGCGCGAATACCACCTCGCCGTGACAGGCGACGTGTTCCGTTGGATGATGGACTTTGGCGCTCTCGAGACGCTGCAACGGGTGCCTGTGGTGCGAGAAGTCTGCTCTCAGCGCTTGCTGACGATGAACTGCCCGCAGATGCTCATCAAGGGCGTCATCTTTGCTCGCATGTCGCCGGACGAGAAGCACGAGCTCGTCGAGCGTCTCCAGTCCGTCGGCTACACCGTCGGCTTCTGCGGCGACGGCGCGAACGACTGCGGCGCCTTAAAGGCTGCCGACGTCGGTCTTTCTCTCTCCGAGGCGGAGGCGAGCGTCGCTGCGCCGTTCACGTCCCGTCAGCCCGACATTCGGTGTTTCCTCGAGGTCATCAAGGAAGGACGCGCGAGTCTCGTCACAAGCTTCAGCTGCTTCAAGTTCATGTGCGTCCGTCTTGCGGCGCTGACTCGTCCAGCTCGCTAAAAACGCGCTGCTCGCAGGGCCCTCTACTCGCTCATCCAGTTCACGACAGTCTCGCTGCTGTATTCGATCGCATCGACTCTTGGCGACTTCCAGGTGCGCGAGACTCGCTCAGCCCAGCTTGTCCCTCGAAGCTAACGATCCTCGACCGCGCAGTTCCTCTACATCGACCTCTTCCTTATATTGCCTATCGCCGTCACCAGTGCGTGTTCTGTTTGCTCCCCGCACTGATCTCGCTGACTCACCCTCCCGCCGCAGTGGGCCGCACCGAGCCGTTCCCTCGCATTCACCCAAAACGCCCGACCGCCAACCTCATCTCGAAAAAGGTCCTCACGTCGCTCGTCGGCCAGATCGTCCTCACCTCTGGCTTCCAGCTCTTTACTTTCCTGTGGATTCGCTCGCGAGACTGGTGCGTCGCGCAAGTGCGGCTTCTTCTCCCTCCCCTGCGCTGACTCTGGCACCCGCAGGTACTCGCCACCGATCATCGACCCAGACCAGCTCGACATCGTCTCGTACGAGAACACCTCGCTGTTCCTCCTCTCGTCGTTCCAGTACATCCTTGTCGCGGCGGTCTTCTGCGTCGGCCCGCCGTATCGCAAGCCGATCTACTCGAACCGATGGCTCGTAGCCACCCTGCTCACCCTTTCCGCCTTTTCGCTCTACACCCTCTTCATGCCGACCTCGTCGCCCGTCTTCGCCCTTCTGCAGTTTATCGCGCTCCCGCACGAGTTCCACCTCGAGCTGCTGCTCATCATCCTCGCCAACGTTGCGCTCAGCTGGGCGCTCGAGGACTTTGCGGCGATGCGGATCGCGAGGTGGATCGGCGACATGCAGCGGCGGTGGAGGAGGATGAGGGGACGGAGGAAGGAGAGCGGCAAGGCGTACAAGGCCATCTCTCGGTGCATTCGCGCACCCACACTCTCTCTCGCGAGCCTTATTGACTGATCTTGGCTTTATTAACGTCGCAGAGCGATGGACGACTGAGCGAATCGCCTCTTTCTCGCCGGACTGCACCCGTAGACTTTGCCTCTCTCGCTGTCTATCGCCTCGGCTGTATTTGCACTCGTTTTGGACACTCACTCTCGCTCTCTAGGAGCTGCAGCAAGCCCCATGCAGCCCGTGTTCGCCGTCCGATTGTCGCTCCTTCGATTCGCCGCGATGGCTTCTCTCTTTCGCCGCTTCCCCTCACTCGACTCTCGCCGAGATCCATGGCTGCACGCTCTGCTGCTACCAACATCGTCCAGCAAGGCTCCCGCGCCCTCGCAACAGCCGCCAATGCCGCGAAGCCGTGCGTCACGCTTTCATCTCCCTCGGTCCGCTCGGAAGGATCGCTCACGCGTTCCCGCGCACGATGCAGGCCGACGGGTAAGCTCACTCGCTCTTGAAGAATTTACCAGGGCTGGCTAACCGGGATCGCCCTTTGTCCGCCGTCTTCCGCACCTTCTCGACCCTCATTGCCTCCCTCCGCTGTCGTCCTGATCGCCTCGCCTACGCATGCTCTTCTGCTGCCTTGACGTTCCCGACGGTTAGCTGTCGTGATGATGAACATGGGCGGGCCCAGCACGGTGCGTTCTTGTCCACTCGCTCGAAAGAGGTTTCCAGCGAATCGCGGTCGAGGCAGTTCGTTCACAGTGTTGGCGCTTCTGCAGGTTCCCGAGACTGGCGACTTCCTCTCCCGGCTGTTCCACGATGGCGGTGCGTGTGACGCTGTCCCCAAGCAGACTGCGGTTGGACTGATTCCTCCGCCTCGCAGACCTGATCCCGCTCCCCTTCCAATCGACCATCGCGCCGCTCATTGCTAAGCGGCGAACGCCCAAGATCGAGAAGCAGTACGAGGCGATCGGCGGCGGATCCCCCATCCTCCGTTGGACCCGGACGCAGGGCGAAGGAATGGCCAAGCTCCTCGACGAGCTCTCGCCCGAGACGGCGCCTCACAAGGCCTACGTCGCCTTCCGCTACGCCAACCCATTGACCGAGACGTGCCTCGAGGAGATGAAGCGCGACGGTGTTCAGCGGGCCATCGCGTTCACGCAATACCCGCAGTACAGCTGCTCGACAACCGGCAGCAGTTTAAACGAGATGTGGAAACAGAGCGTCGCGTTGGGCAAGGGCAAGGCGCAGGAGGGTCATGACGAGATCCAGTGGAGCGTCATTGACCGGTGGGGCGTGCACGAGGGTTTTGTCGACGTGCGTCTGCGCTCCTCGGCCTGTTTATTGTCCCGTCTGACGCTTTGTTGGTAGGCCGTCGCGCGCAACATCGAAGCCTCGCTGCAGACTTACGCTCCCGAAGTCCGCGACTCGGTCGTCCTCCTCTTCTCCGCGCACTCGCTCCCGATGTCGGTGGTCAACCGCGGCGACCCGTACCCGTCCGAGGTTGGCGCCTCCGTCTCGGCCATTATGGCGCGTCTGGGCAACCGCAATCCCTATCGATTGGTCTGGCAGAGCCAGGTCGGCCCGTCGGCGTGGCTGGGTCCGCAAACGAGCGATGCGATCAAAGGCTTGGCGAAGAAGGGTCACAACGACATGCTCCTCGTCCCTGTCGCATTTACCTCCGATCACATCGAGACGCTCTTTGAGCTCGATCTCGAGTACCTCGAGGAGGCGAAGGAAGTGCGTCCGCTTCCGCCGCGAGCTGTCTCCCTTCGAGCTGACCGCGCCTTTCTCGACAGCTCGGCCTGACGGGTGTCAAGCGTGTCGAATCGCTCAACGACTCTCCCTACTTCATCCGCGCCCTCGCCGACATCGCCGCCGCCCACATCAAGTCGGGCAAGACTGTTTCTGCGCAGCTCGGCTTGCGGTGCCCGGGCTGCACCAACGAGAAGTGCGGGAAGCAGAAGGCGTGGTTCAAGAGCTTTGTGCAGCAGCACGTGTCGGCGTAGACGGACTGGGTCTAAGAAACCGACTCGCGGGTTGCGATGAGGCGGAAGATGCGAAACCTATGCTTGATTCGATGCGATGCGAGAGATACGGCTACAGGTAGCGATACAGGCGAGGGTACAACCGTAACATTCAAGCTAGCTGCCGCCAACTCTCCAGGACGATATCGATGAGCGCGTGTTCGAGGACGCCCTCCTCGGCTCGCGCGGCATGACCTGCCGGCGACCGGACGGCGTCTGGACGGTCATTCTGGAGCGAGTAGACGTCGACAGGCTCGACGTTCGGGTAGCCGTGGACGAGTCTGTGAGCGCGGAGGGTCAGACGCGGGCTTCTCGAGAGCGAGAAGGACGACGCACTCTAGCAATGCTGCGTTCGCCGGCTCGACCGTCCGCCGATGCGACTCTGGCTTGTCAGAGCAGTCCTGCGAGTGTGAATTTGTCAGCACGATATCAGCTGGACTCGGTCGTGGCGAGCGCACCTGGCTTTGCGCAACGCCAAAGCTCGTTGCCACCGCAATCTTCGCCTCCTTCGCCAGATCCGCAAAGACGTCGAGCGCCTTCCGCATCTTCATTGCGTACATCAACGGGTCGGGGTTGTCGGCTAAAGGAGCGGTCGGGGCTATGAAGAGGATGTGCGAGGCGGGCGAGAGGAGGGCCGAGGAGACGTAGTCGCTGAGGCCGGCTGCATCGCCCATGCGGTTGAAGTGGAAGTTGACTGTTGCGAACGAGCCGTCCGCGCGAGTGCGAGCAAATGCGATGTCGCTGCGAGGCGGGAGGAACCCAGGTCAGCTTGCGACCACCTTCGCAAGGAGGATGGAAGGCGCGGAACTCACGACGCGGGCTCGCTGACGGCTTCGACTACAGAATGAACGAGATTCAGACTCGGGCTCTCGAAAGGAGAGGCAACTGACGAAACTCACGAGAGCACTCCTTCTCGCCGGCACCGAACGTCGCGCAGAACACGTCGCGGGCCTTGTCGTCGCCAACCACGAGGAGCGTGTCCGGCTTGACCGCTTCGAGCCAGTCGCTTGTGTCGCGATGCTGGGGCTTGCAGTCGTAGGGCGCCCAAATGTACTCGGAGGTCGAGTAGGTCGAGTCGCTTGAGGAGGAAGGGCAAGACTGCGTGACGGCTTGTCAGATTTCGTTCGAGCCGCAGATCGGAGCGAGAGTGGTACGTACATGGCTTTTCAGCCACCTGTGGAAGGGCGAGCGCGGGGAGTGGTGGTCGGCGTCGACGAAGGCCTTCGAGATCCAGCGACCCCGCGTCAAATCATCTCGCGGGAGACAGGCGCGGTAGCCGTCGACTGGCGCAGGTCCGGTGACTTGAATCGTGATCGGCGTGCTGCTGACAGCAAGCTTGTGGTCTGCAGAGGAGCGAGGTCAATCTCGTGCGTGCGGCGGTGAGTGAGCCGAACACACAAGGCTTCTCCGCATCCTCCTTCTCGAATCGCTCGCACCGCTCATACTCCGGCCACGCATACAGCTGATAGCACCCCGGATCCCGAACAGCCACATACTCGACCTGTACCCGTCGGACGTCAAGCAGCGTCGCCTTGCCGTGCTGAGGGGAGTGAATCGTCGGGCCGGCGAGGAGGACGCGGTAGGAAGAGGGACAAAGCGAAATGTCGTTGTGACGGCAGTGGAAGATGATGGAAGAGGTCTCGCCTGTCGAGATAGTTGAGCGGACGAACTCGACGTGAAGGTTGAAGTCTGCGAGGCGGTGTGGCTTAGCAAACGAAGATGACGGACCCGCGGCAAGTCGACGCACCGTACTCGAGCTTCTCGCTGGGAGCGAGCGGATTGTGGCCGTTTGGGCGGTCGAGAATCGAGGCATTCGTCAAAGCCCGGACGAGGAGGGGCGCGTAGACCCAGTCGTCCACCGAGGTGAGCGTGCCCGACGCCTCTCCAGCGCGTAAAGGAATGTACAAGGTGCCGAGGCAAAAGAAGGACGAAACGCAGGCGGAGAGGGCGAGGAAAAGGAGGGCTTTGACGATCCGCCGCGTCGCGGAGGACCCGTCGGTGCCGTCCTCCTTGTACAGCCGCTCTCTCCAACGTCGGTGTCGTAGAGACGAATACGGGAGGCCGCTCTTCTCGTCGTAGGAAAGGAGGAGAGGGACAGTGGTATAGTCGACGCGGCCGTCGGGAGAGATCGACTCGAAAGACGAGGATCGGTTGGGTGGTGTGACCGGCGGACCGTACGGCTCCTCGTTGATGGTCGACAGACTCGGACGGTGGCTGCACGGAGACGTGGGCGGACTGCGGTACTGGCCCATGCCGTCGCGGGGCGGCGGGAGAAGCGAGCGTAAGGACGTGGGAACAGTGAGCGACGAGTGTAGGGCGGCGACGCAGAAGCTAGTCGTTCGGCGGTCGGCTGGAAGAGCGTGGAGAAAGGAGCAGTTGATGGGGAAGGACCGAAGCGGAGGAGCAGAGCGGGAGGAGAACGAGGACGGGTCTGGCGTGAGGTTCACTTGACCGCGAGCTTCCCAGCGTAAAGACAAGAGGCCACGTTGTCGTTTCGGAACAGCGGTGAGCGCGGAAGCCTGGGAACAGGACGACCGGGATTGTCAGTTCGGGAAGGTCAAGCGCGATTGGAGCCTCGTCGCGAGGGTGTGCCTCCTTCTAGCCAAGATGAAGCCACAATGACTGCCAGGGTCAACGTATTGCATCCGGATCGGCAAGCTCGCCCCTCGAGCGTGGCAGAAGAGCTGAAGAGCTGCGAAAGGCGAACGCACGCCCTTCTTCCCGCTCCTCGACGCATTCTCGACTGCTTCGACAACGTCGTCATTACTGGTCTCAAAGTGCTGAGACATGCTTCTTAGCCGACGAACTTACCGAAAAAAGCCGCTCACCTTCCGCTCTCGTCCTTCGCTGTCGATCCTCCTTCCTCGCGTGAGCACCTCTTCTCACGCCTCGAGAGGCGCAGGTGGGTCCGCGCGCTGTGGGACACGGCGCAACGGCAAGGGGCTTCGATCGCGTCGGCGGCTTCTCCTGGCGCATGCGAGACGAATCAAGAGCAAGGGTTGTTCTTTCGGCATTGCAGACCGCCGGCTTCGACTAGTACGCCGGCTTGTCGAGCGGCAAGGGGGTGTGAAGGAAGGGCCTCTTGCCCTCGCCCGAGCCAAAGACGGCCGTGCCATGGCCCTCATCAGCCGTACTCTTGATCTGATACTTGTAGATGACGAGCTGTGCGTGGGGCTGATCCGTCAGTCTCAAGCACAGACTGAGCGGAGAGGAAGCACCAATGTGCCGTACGCACCCCTTCGAGTCCAACCGGTCCCCTCGCGTGCGTCTTGCCGGTCGATACGCCGACCTCCGTCCCGAACCCATATCGAAACCCGTCCGCGAAGCGCGTGCTCGCATTGACATACACGCCGGCCGAATCGATGCCCCTGCAAAACGCCCGGGCGTTCGCCTCGTCCTCGGTAACGATGGCGTCCGTGTGGTGCGACGAATGATTGTTGATGTGCGAGATGGCGTTCGCGCAAGAGGGGACGGCTTTGACAGCGAGGACGAGGTCGAGGAACTCGGTCTCATAGTCTTGGTCTGTCGAGGGCTTGACGAGAGTCGAGAAGGAGGGGTGGGAGGAGATGGAGGAGGAGAGGGCGGAGAGGGTGGACGGATCGCAGCGAAGTTGGATGTTGACGTCGAGCAGGGCGGACGCTAACCGAGGCCACAAAGATGGGAGGAGCGAGTCGTGAACGAGGAGCGTTTCGGCGGCGTTGCACGCAGCAGTGTAGGTCGTCTGCGAGGGAGTGCGACGTCAGCGACAGCTTCTTCGTCTAGTCTCGTCCGCCAACGCACCTTCGAGTCGACCACGACGTTGATCGCCTTCTTCTCGACCGCACTCTCGTCGACAAAGACCGCACAGAGGCCGTCCGCATGTCCCATGACCGGGATCCTCGTCCCGTTCTGGATGCTCCGCACAAGGCTGTTGCTTCCTCGAGGAATGACGAGGTCAATGTAGCGGTCTTGCGAGAGGAGGGAGGCGATCTCGGAGCGGGAAGAGACGGTCTGGATGTAGGCGGGAGGAAGGGAGGTGGTCGAGAGGGCGGACTGGATGACGCGGGTCATGACGTTCTGCGTGTGGATCGACTCTTTCCCGCCCTTGAGGATGGCAGCGTTGCCTAGCGAGCGACTGGGTAAGCTCGGGAAGCGAAAGCGGCGGTGAAAGCGAATGTACCGGACTTGATCGCGAGGGCCGTGATGTTGACGATGACCTCGGGTCTCGCCTCGAAGATGATCAGCAGAACACCAATCGGACATGTCACCCGGTACAAGTCGAGCCCCTCGTCGAGCTTGCGGGCGTAAGTGACCTTTCCGGTCGGGTCGGGGAGCGAGTCAACGTCGAGGATGCCCTGCAGCATCGAGTCGTACTTGTCGGGAGACGACTGGAGGTCCAGCCGCTTCAACAACGAGGATGACATCTTTCCCGCAGCGACCTGTTCCCGCGCAGCCTGTCCACCCGGTCCCGGGGGTTAGCTCCGGGGTGTCCTGCGTCTCGAAGAGCGAATGAAGCGCGAGCGCACCTCGATGTCGTGCCTGTTCGCCTCCAAGATGTCCTCCTTGGCGCCCGTCAGCGCCCGTTTGAGCGCGAGGAGCGCCGTGTGCCGTTCGCTCGAGTCGAGGAGCTGCGAGGCATCGAAGGCCTCTTTGGCGGCGCGCGCGACCTGTTCTGCGCTCGGAAGAGCACTTTCTGAGCTCATTGTGGCAATGTCAGCCGCTGGTAAGCGTGAGAAGCGGGAGCGAGCGATGAAGCGGCAAGTCAACTTGATGGGTGGCGGCGATGAGGGCTGTTGTTGACGACGGCTTCGTGGGCGGGTTAGGCGGGGTGAAGACACTGGTCAGGATCTTCGAGGACACTGGTAGCGCTTGGATTGCCCAGCAAAGCGAGTTGACCGCGACTCGACCGGCTCAAAGCTATCTGAAGCGAAGAGGCTGTCGCAAGGCGAGTAAGTGGCAGGACGATACTTCTAAATGCATGCATGAACACCACAACGACAAAGAGAAATACAGGGGAAGACAGCCCCCTCGGGGTATCGAGGCGAAAGAAGAAGGGAGGAGGGGTACGGCGAGAATGGAGGAGGAAGGAGGGCGGCGAGAACGCCGAGATGGCCAGGAAGCTGTCTGACAAATGTCCAGATCAGCGGAAGAAGATGGGCAACTTGGAAGGAACGCACGAGCACGAAAGACGATAAGAACGATGTTGATGCGAAAGGAAGGCAAGGCGGAGAGAGCGGAGAGGCGTAGGCAGATGAGGCTGCGAGGGTCTTGTGTTAGTGGGAGGATTACAGCAAATGAGTGTAAGAGTGCGCCTTAGTTGTGTTGGAAGGAGCGGAGGACACACACACACCTCCTGTTCGCGCACACCGTCACCCCTTCACCGAGTTGTCGCTCTCTCTTCTCCTCCTTCAGCGATTCTCGCCGACGCTGAAGGACCCGCCTCTCGCACGCTACAGAGCTGCTAGAGCGTCTCCATGGGTTAGGGTTAGGGAGGGAACGCGAGGCCAGCCAGCGAACGGTCGAAGTCAAAGAGGCAGCGGCTCTTCGCGATTTTATCGTGCTGAAACGCATGTTCGCCGCCGTCATTCTCGATTGTAAGGAAGTGATTGCTTGGCATGGAGAGAGCGAGCCATTCCTCCTCTCCTCTCCTCGAAACGACGCTCAACTTTGTCGCACGATGAAGCCGTCCGCATTACAGTTCGACACAGCAACTCATTGCTTCTTCGCCCCAGCGCCGAACTTGAACGCACCGCCCTTGAGCGGATCCTGCCTCTTCCCCCCCGCTCCACCCGCCTTCCCTCCGCCCCTCGCGCCCCCCCTCCCTCCTCTCGCTCCGCCGCGTCCGCCTCGCACACCACCCCTCCCCCCTCGCACAGGCTTCTGGAACATCACCTCCTGCTTCCCCTCCCCGTCGCGATTCGCAGACGACGATGCGGCAGCGGCGGCAGACGCGGCGCGTGAGTCGTTGACTCCGACGGCGGCGATGCGGGGCATGAGGTAGCCTGGGACGTGCTTGAGGTGTGGCTGGACGCGCGAGGGATGCAGGGGCTTGTCGTGGCGGAGGAAGGCGAGGTCGCGCGGGTTGTCTTCGAAGTGGGCCTGCCGAGTGAACGTCCGCAACACCGTCAGCTCGAGCGTATCGAAGAGCAAAGTGGGAGTGAGAGCGCACCTTGAGCTTCTCCGAATTGAGCACCTCGTTCTTGATCTCCTTGACCCTCGCCTCGCGTACCGCCGCCTTCGTGACGCTCCTCAAGCCATCCTCCATGCGATACCTAAACCCCTCGACCTGCTTCAAATCAAACTTGTACTCCTTGATATCCTGACCCTTGGCCTTCTGGCTCCTCTCGATCCGCGCCCACACGCGCTCGTCGAATCGCGCAGTCTCGAGCGAGACGTCGTTCTTCTTCTGTTTGCCCCACACCTCGCGAGGGACGATGAACGACAAACTCGTCCCCGTCCTTCCGGCGCGCGCAGTCCGCCCGACCCGGTGCGTGTACGACCGCGCAGAAAAGGGCAAGTCGAAGTTGATGACGCACGCGACGTCGACAAAGTCGACTCCGCGGGAGACTCCGTACTCGGTCGCAGAGGGCTTGGACGAGGCCGAGCCGTCTTTTCGTTTCCGCTTCTTCGACGCAGGGTCGGCAGCGGGTGTGGCGGCCGCGCTCGAAGTCGAAGCCTCCGAGTTGCCCTCGTTCTCCGCCGCAGGCTGCGTCGCAATCACTGTGTGGAGAAATCGCTCGTCAGTCCTCGTCGCACGAGAGAGAGGACGAAGCGAACGCACGACCCGCCGAACTCTCGCCCTCCTCGCCCTCGTTCGTATCCCGGTCGTGACCCTCGAGTCCGCTCTCGTCCGTCGCGATGAGGTAGTCGAATACGCCGCGGTTGAACTCTTGTACCGCATGATACCTGTGCGTAGCAAACTTCAATCAGTACACGCTGCGAGCCGGGACGCAAGGGCGGGACCCCGGCGAAACGTACCTCGAGTTGAAAGGCAACTCAGCATTCAACACTCCACTCTTGATGCCAAACTTTTCCAAGAAGAGCTTGACGCGGTACCCTCGATCGGTGTCGTTGACAAAGATGAGGCACTTGCCCTTGATGAGGCGGAGTTTGAGGATCACGTAGAGGAGCAGGAACTTGTCTTCCTCGGTGCAGCTGTGCGTGCGGATGTGAGAATGGGGGAGAATGAAACAGGGAGAGAAGGAGACGCACCGAACGCAATACTGAGAGAGGTTGGCTAGCTCGTCTTCGTCTTCCTCCAGCTTCAGCACGACCTGTGTCGCATCATCGTGAAACCATGGCCTCGTCAGTCGAACTGACCACAGTGAGATCAAGATCCGAGGGAGCGCCTCACCGGATTCCGCAACACGACGCCCTTCAACTCCTCCACCTCGCCCGTCATCGTCGCACTCATCAAGAAGCTCTGATAGACCTTCGGCAGTCCCCAGGGACCAGAGAGGATCGAGCGGATGTCTTCGGACGAGTGGCCGTACGAGAGAATGAGGTCGGCTTCGTCGATTACTAGGTAATCGAGGTAGTCGAGGTGGAGGGTCTGCGCAGCGGGTACCGTGAGACAGGACCGAGTGATGTGAGTGCGGAGAGAGCGGAAGGAACGCACTTCGGATCGGAGGTGAGCGAGTGCACGTGAAGGTGTCGCGACAACGATTTCTGGCCGGTCAGCGAGCGCCATCCTGTGCAGTGGACGGTTCCGCCGACTCGTCAGTCTCCCCAGTTCTCAGAGGGCATAGGACCGAATCCGCTTCGCCCAAACGCACCGTTCCACGCGTTCCCCACCGGCATGCGCCGTCTTGCGCTTCTTACTGCGTCCTCCCGCCTCACCCACCACATTGACGACCCTGATCCCGTCGCCCTCCTTCTCTCCAATGCCCAACCCTTCGACCAACTTTGCAATCTGACCCCTCACTTGCTCCGCCAACTCCCTCGTCGGAACAAGCACCAGTGCCCTCGTGTCCTCGAGCTCTCCCCGATCCCTCCTAGCGAGGATTCCCTGCACTAGTGGCACAGCATAGGCCAACGTCTTCCCTGAGCCTGTCCGTGCACGCGCCAGGATGTCGCGGTTCGAAGAGAGGGCGAGCGGGATGAGGGTGTGCTGGATCGGAGTCGGGACGGCGAAACCGAGTGCGGCGAGCGAGCGAAGGAGCAAAGGGTGCAGATTAGGCTCCAAGTCGGCGAATGCAGCCACGTTCGAGCTGCGCGGAGCCATTCTCAGCGAGTGAGCGAGTTGCGGCGAGGGAAGAGCACCACCAAGCTCGAAGTCGGTCTCCTCGCCAATGTCACTCGCGGGAATTGGTATTCGTGCGAGTCTGTTACAATGCAGCGCAACGAACGGCGAGCGGGTCTATAGCGAGCGAACTCCTTCTCGCTTCTTTTCCCTCCTCGAGGCGCTTCGCCTACTTCTCCGTCTGTGTCCGGAAACTGAGGAAGCACGTCCACAGGATGCCGAGGACTGCGTGCGTGCGGATCGGGTGAGTATGAACCTCCAGCCCTTGAAGGAGCAAGGGGGAGAAAGGGGTTGGAACTCACTCGAACCGAACGGGACGCGGTACCTGTGAGGGAGCGAAGAGCGGAAGGGTCAATGTTACCGCAGCCTTGGGAAAGGGCAGTCGTGACGCACCTCAGGGGCACGTAGCGGAAATTTATAGCGACCGCGATCGGCCAGATCTGCATCCGACCCGCCATTCTCAACCGTCAATCTCGCCTCTTCCACGCAAGTCGACGGTTTAATTGGAGAGTGCGCACGCACCTGCCAGTTGACGAGCAAGATGGGGAGGTAGTTCTGTTTGATCTTCTCCTTTGTCTCTTCCGAGTCGAGGCCTTCGAGGAGCGACATCGAGAAGAGGAAGATGAACAGTGAGACGGGGGCCCTGTGCGCGGTGTACACCATCGGTCATCAGCTCTCTTCTCAAAGCAGAGGAGGAAGAGAGGAAGATGGACGGAGCGCGCGACGCACATGCCCAGCTGGTCCGCCGCGACCCTCTTTGCCAACTGCACCACACTAACCGGAGGCTCTTTCTCTGACAAACTCGGCGCCGTGCCTGTGGGTACAGGCGGGATCCTCTCCTTCTCGCTCAACCCGCCACGTTCGAGTTTTGAGCCCTTGGGAAAGTGTTTCTCCAACCCTGGGATTGGCGAGTCGACTTTGACTTTCTGCATGGGCGAGGCGGAGGGGAGAGGGCGGAGGGGAAAGTTGACTTCGAGAAACTCTGTGGGCGGGAGCGAGCGGGCCGGCGAGCGAGCGAGTTGGTGGTCACCGGTCGAGGCTCGAGGAGGAACGCGAGGAAGGAGAGCGCGAACGCACTATTCCATGCCCCGCCTAGCGGTCCCATCGACGCTCCAAACACCGCAAACCTCAACGTCCTCGTCAAATCATACATCGGCTGGAGTCCTTGCTACGAAACCGACCAAACTTACGTCAGTTCTCGCTCCGATTCAGAAGAGTGAGGAGTGAGGCGCACCCCGAGACCCAGCATCTGCGCGCTGATGTCCCCCACGGACATGAGTATCCCGTTTGCGACGCAAAGGGTGAGGTAAGGTCGTCGTTCGAAGCTGCGGGTGTAGGTGCGGAGGAGGGAGGACATGGCACCGGCTCGTGCGCGCGCACAGGTCGATGTTCAGTAACTGGGCGCGTCTTTCTACATGCGACTGAGTGAGCTCGCGGGTCGTGTGAGCGGGAGAAGAGCGAGACGCACCGGTCAAGTTGCGAGGCGCGAAGAACGTGCGGCGGAGCTTGGAAAGTAGGTGGAGCGGTTGCGGTAGCTCTGTACGAGTCTGTTAGGCTTTCTGTACGTCTCCAGCGAGTCCCGGGGCGCAGCGAGCGAGTGGTTGAGGGCGAACGAGCGAATGACGAAGTTGCTCTTCCTCACGAAAATCCGCTTGTCCGCAATCTCGCCGTTCTGCTGGGTCGTAATGATACTCGAGACGCTCAGAGTGCCCACCAGTCTGCACTGGACTCACCCGCCGCTTCCGGCGCTGCGCTGCGTCCTCCCTGTCCTGCTGCTCGCCTCCTCTCGCACGGCGAATCCGCGGACCCCTGCTCGGCTTGCGATACTTCACTTCAGCCTTGCTTGCACTGCTAGGCCTCGCTGCTGCTCGCCCAGATCCGCCGAGAACCGCGGGAGTCGGTCGAGGCATGGGTACCCGAACGAACGGTGCGTTCACCCTTTTTCTCACGAGTTGTCGGCGCTCGCTAACAGCTTCACTGCGTCGCCCAGACCGCTCTTACGGCTCGATACGGCGCGCGCGAGCGACAGAATACGGCGACGAAGACGATGCACCCGTTCGTTCTCGCGCGCTTCCTCTTCAACTCGCGAGGGTGGAACGCTGACACGGGTCAGCGGTCCAGGTCGACTCACCCACGCCATCGAACGACTTCACGGTGCGCTCAACGGCCCGCTATTCCTCCCTTCCATACTAACAAGCACCCGCTCTTCCCGTCCATCGACATCAGACCGACGAAGACGACGACCTTCTCCCTCCTCCGACCTCTCGCTCCGCGGCGGCCCCGAAGAGGGACAATACCCGGGCTGTAGGCGTGCCGAGGGAGTCATATTGGCGCGACCTGGGTAGGGCGAATGTCGAGCGGAAGGGCTGGGTCAAGCCGAAGAGGTAAGCCGGCGCTTTATTACTTCGACGGGACACTGGGTCTGTCGGCGGGTCACTGATGTACGCACTACCTGTCGGCCACAGCAAACTGCTCATCTCGGACCTCGACAACACGTTGTTCGCCCCGAACGGCGACGGCGTGATCGCGGTGCGTTCTATTCTTCCTTGCCTGCTCCCCCCCTCCCGGGGCATCTGACCATGACGCGGAGGACCTCCTACAACCCCTCGCAGCGCCCGTATCTGAGAACCTTCATCAAGTACGTCACGCACCCTTCGTCGCCTTACAAGCTCGCCCTGTGGACATTCAGCGGCCGACAATGGGGCACGGCGCACTTGCGGCAAGTCGGGATGGGCAAGGTCCGCTTTCTCCTTCCTTCTTCCCCTTTCCCAAAGTCGGCTGACGAGCGATACAACGCAGTACCTCTTTGACTCGACGTCGGAACCGGTCGGCGAGGTGCCGAAGCTCAAGGATGGTGTCGTTGCGTTCTGGGGCTACGAGGACAGTGGGTTCACGGCGTATGGGCAGATGGAGGCTGGCACGCCGCTGAAGGATCTCGACCTCGTTCGTCCCCTCCTTTGCCTGCTTCCCCCTCGGTATTCCCCGAAGTCATGAGGGCTGACGAGCAAGGTGACCTGGCAGATGTGGGACATGCTGAACATCACGACCCACTCGCACTGGAGCCAGCTCAACTCGCTGATCGTCGACGACCAGCGGCCGAACGCGCGCGCTCAGCCAGACTCGATTGTCAATTGCCCTGTGTTCACGAATACCTGCCCGGACGACGAATTCTTGCTCGCTTTCATCGGCGTGTTGGATTCGCTGTGCGTCGCAAACTCTCGCCGCTCGCCCGATGTCTCATGCCGACGCTGATACGCTTTGTGCCAACGATGTCGCGTCGCCCAGCGCCCACGAATCCAACTTCTCCTCCTTCATCCACTCAAACTGGTTGAATGCCGGCATCAACCCGGACAAAGTCCTGCACTACTGCTTCCTCGGCAAAGCGGTGTGCGAGGAGCTCGGGATCAAGGTCGAGCGAGGATTCCCTTATCCTCGTCCTGGTGCGTTTGAGTTTTACCCGCTCGGTTGCCCGGCTCTCCGATACACGAGGCTGACGTGAGGGGACGACGCGTGCGCAGAACCGATCGAGCGGATGCGGTCTATCGCAAAGCTTTCGCCGACTCGTCACGGGCCCGTCCACGACGCGGCCCCCGAGCCGACCAGTCAGTCTTGCTTCCTCCCGCCTCTCTCTCTCTCTCTCTCTCTCTGGACTGATCACCCTCGCCCGCAGCCCCTCACTCATTCGCCCTCCCGCCCTCCCCGCCCCCGAAACCCCTCCGCCTCGCGGCCGGCATGCCAACAGGTCCTTCGTACGCTTACACCGCCGAAGTGGGTGTCTCGAGTCGCGTACTGTGCAAGAAGGAGGTCAAGAAGCAGAGGCCATTGGTGGTGTTCGATCTCGACGGGACGGTGCGTTGCTCCCTTTCCTCCTCAGCATCTCGTCCTATTCCGACGCAACGCTAATTGGCGGTGCCGATGTACGCGCAGCTCTACTGTCGCCCGCCGCAGAACCTCGAGCACATGCCGGACGGCGAGCCGGCTGGGAGGCCGTACCTGCGCACGATGCTGTCGTGGTTAATGCGCGACGAGTCGCCATGGTGTGCGTCCCGCTCGCTCTTCCTGCGTCCTTCTGCAGCCACCAAGCTGGGGACTGACGCTCCCCGGGCACCGTTCTGGTCCACAGCCGTCGCCATCTGGACAGGCTCACAAAAAGCCACCGCCGTCTCTTGCCTCTACGCTCTCGACCTCGGCCTCGTCGGCCCCTCTCTCCTCCCCTCGGGCGAATCCGAGATCCTCCACCCGAAACTGCTTGCCGTTTGGGCGAGGGAGGACTTTGGACTGACAAAGAGGGATTACGAGGACTACGTGGCGGTCGTCAAGGATTTGGAGAGGTTGTGGGAGTACCTGGTGCGTCGCGCGCGCTTCCCGCCGTTACTGGCTCTCGTCTTGGCTCAGCTAGGAACCCCGCGCACCAGGCCGCGAAAGACGAGTCGTGGAAGTTTGACGCCTCGAACACTGTCATGGTCGACGACACCCCGTCGAAACTGCGCGCCCAACCCTACTCACTCATCGCCGCCCCGTCCTACTTCTACCCCTTTGGCCCGGGTTCAATCCAGACGAACCGCTCATTGATGGACCAATTCCTCCTCGCGCTCGTGGGGATGCTCTCCACCCTCATCGGCGAATCGAACTTTGCGGCGTTCATCAAGCAGGTGAGGTGGTTTGAGAAGGACGAGGGGAGTCATGAGGTTGCAAGTGCGAGCGAGATGAGGAGGTGGAGGAACGAGGGGTTGGAGGTTTTGAGGAAGGCGGGGGTGCCGGTTGAGGCGGAGGGAAGGGGGTTGGTGCCCGGTGTGAGCGGGACGGAGAATGAGCCGAGGGGGATCAGGACGGCACCGGTGGTGAAGGAAGGTGAGTGCGCAGGCGGGCGAAAGGGAGGGGGCGGGGCGGGGAGCGATGCGAGCTGACCTTCCCAAACTTGGTTTCGAGCAGCGCCCGCGGTCTTCCGCTCGACTACGACTACTACGCCTGTGACCAAGTCGATTGCTGCTTCGCCTACCGCCGCCGGGACTCCCCCGGGCCTGACCGCCGCCAACCTCTCCGCTTTGAACCACACGAACGGCGACGACATCGGCGTCAACTCTGACACCGACAACACGAGCGACACGACCTCGTCTTATGTCAACGGTGACGCGGCAGACGCGGACGATGGCCCGTCCAAGGCAGAGCGTCAACCCGTACCCGTTTCCTCCTTGTCCGGCGGCGCTCTCCGCAGACCCACCCGCGGCCACCTCGAGCGCGAGATGGAGGCTCCGCGCACCCTCCACCCGGGTCGAAAGAAGGGCCGGAGCGCGGTCGAGGATTGGGTGTTGCTCAGCGAGGATCCGGACGAGCGGGCCGCGTGAGGTCGAGAGTCCGCTGCACGGGTGGGTAGGCGAGCGGGCGTAGGTGGATTTGTGACGACTACTGTTCGAGGTTGTATTGGATTGGCCGCCCCGCTTCCTCTCGTTCGAGACCCAATTCAAAGGTTCTTCCCGCGTGTGCTCCTTGGTGGTCGAGGGTTGTCGCAGAGTTTGTCCGCTGGTGCTCTGCTCGTCGTGCTCGTAACCTCGACCGGTTTCACTCCTTTGCACGCCATCAGCGCACACTCTTTAGACAACATCGACGTCGACGCCAGCCTCCCGTTCGAGCTCATTACAGCGCACCGCCACGCTACAATCTCGGCCGCGCGCGAACAGCTTCACACGCCAGGGTCGCCAACTCCGACTCGATGGGTGACAGTCCAGGAGCGAGTACGACGGTGGAGCGACGAGGGCTGCCCGAACTGGTCTTGCCGGGGACGGAGGCGGACGAGCGACGGGCGCAGGTGGGGACTGAGCGGGTTGCAGAGAAGCGAATCGCGTCTTCTCCTCGTCGTGCGTGGCCATCCCAGTCGTGACGAGGCGTGTCTTCGAGCTGACGCATGGCGGCGGACGCGCGCGCAGCCATCACCTTCGCCCTCCCGCCCCTCCCCTCTCCCCGTCTCTCCTCGACCTCTCCCCAACTCACACCCAACTCGGAACACGCCAACCCGTTCGCTACGTCTCCCTCCTCTCCTTCGTCTGGTTTCATGGGTCGTCTGGGTCGAAAATTGTCGCTTGGACGACGGGGTTCGAGGAAGGGCGCGGCGAGTTCGGAGAGGAGGAAGTCGAGGGTTGTGAGCGATCAGGGCGCGGAACCCGCGTCGGCACTCGGCGTAGCAGAGGAGAAGGAGAACGTTGCGCCCTCGACACCTCCTCGAACCGCGCGAAATGGCGTGCGGATCCAACTCGTCGACCCTGGACCTTCGTCCGCCACGAACGCCGCGCCTGCCTCCCCATCGCCCGATTCGGGCCGCCGTCGCAGCCTGCGCGTCTCCTCAGCTCTCCTGCGCCGCTCAAAATCCGAAGGTTCCTCGCCCTCGACTCGCGCAGACGGTCCCGCTCCCACGCGCCGACGACGTTCCGCGCGGCGTCAACAGGATCGTCTGTGGACTGAGGAGGAGAAGTATGCCGAGTTGGCTTCTCGACGGCGAGCCGAACGAGGAGAGGGAGAGGGACGGGCGGGGGCGGGGGCGGGGGACGGGGAAAGTGCGGTTGCGAAGAGTTACGTTTGGGATGAGGCGCTGGGCTTGTGTTGGGATGGGAGGGAGCAGGGTGCGTTTTCGCTCGTTTCCTCGCTTGGTTGGAGACTTTCCTCGAGCGTCAGAACTGACGAGGGACGATTGCATCCGGCACAGTTCGCCCCGACTTGCTCTCGTCCACGGCGAACCCTCACGAACCCTACACCTCGGACTCGGACTTCCTCCCTCCCTCCAGCTTCGCACCTCGCTCTCAGGAACTCTCGGCATCGCACCCTCCGCCACACTCAGCCCACCGCATCGTCTACGCCTCGACGCTCTCCTCCTTCCCTCCCCGCCCGCCGCTCAGACAGAAGGAGAAGGAGCTCACCCCGGCTGAGATGGTCATCAAGGAGTATAGGGACAGGTGGGGGTGGTTGGAGCCTAGTGCGAGGTCGTTTAGGCTTAACGTTGACGAGGCGGAGGAGGAGCGGGAGCGGGAAGAGGACGAGGCGGACTTGCCGACGCCTACACCGTCAAACCCGGTCTCGACAGAAGGTATCCCGACGCTTTCGCCTCCCCCTCCCCCACAGCCAGCCACAACGACTCTCGCCCGCCTCGACCCGTGTCTCCCTCCTCACCTCTCCCACTCGCCCTCGCCCACGCCGGCCTCACCGACACACGCATCGAAAGCCTCAACGGCTAGTTCCTCCATCCCTAGCGAACGCTACGGGTTCAGCACTCGCTCGAGGGGAAGGGGCGGGGAGGCGTGGGGCGAGGGGATGGGGGGGAGTCGGGACTTGAGTGCCGAAGGCGGGAGCGAGACGAGTCATGGGACTGCTGGAGACATGGACGACGAGCATGAGCAGGATGCGGAGGAGAAGCGAGGAGGTGCGCGAGGGTCGGGACTTTTGCCGCAGCAGTACGAGATGGGCGGGAGCTTCGTCACGGCCAACGAGGAGGGAGACGAGGAGTGTGCAGACGACTGGCAGGAGTGCGAGTAGACCGGCGGTGGAATCGCGGCGACCGACAGACACTTTTTCCCTTCTCTCACTCTTGCTCACCGACGACGTCCTTGATGGGTTTCGTATTTGTCCCTCCCTTCTCGTTCCTTCCTTTGTCATTTCCCGCATATCACGCAAACCCTGCGCACGTTCGCCCAGCTTGCATATACGTCGTTCCCGTCGTCAGTTCTGCAAAGTCCCTTCTCTCGATGCGAGCGATCTCGGAGCGAGCGAGCGACATCGTCGTCGTCGCGTCTCGCAGTTCTCGTTGGGGCTAAATCTGGAGTGTTCGCAGTAGCGTCTATTGCGCCTTTGCTTGAACGCCACGCAGCGTCGTTTCAGCCTCTCACTCTCCGTCCCCACCACTTACTTCACCGAGTGAACTTGACTCGTTCACACGCCTTCCTCACTCTTCCGGCTTGGATCCGTGCCAGGCTCGATCACGTTTGCTTTGGCTGCGACTCGCTGAAGAACGACTGCCTGTGCCCGCGACTCGCTCAGAACCACGCGCGACTGAGCCGGAGGGCATGACCGGCTTGATAGGCGGTGCGGTGAGGCTCTCGCCGTCGTCTGGCAGCAGGAGGGTCCTGCATACCTCCGTGCGTACACCGTTGTCACTCGCTGTATAGATCATCGCGCGCTGACCCGCTTTCGCGACGGTGCACCCCGCGCAGGTGAGGCGCCGGATCAGCTCGGGAGGAAGGGCGTTTGGAGAGCCGCAGAAGCGGCAGGTCGAGCTCGAGCGACAGAGGGTTCGTCCAGTCCACTCGCACACGCGCGACCGGGCTGACCGATCGCGCTCGTTCGGCCGCGCAGGACTTGATCTTGACCGTCCTCGAGGCGCAACCTTCGGCTCGCGACTCGCGCTTCTACCTGCGAAACTTTGACCCTGCGTCGAGGCCTGCACGGTCGGAGCAACCCGCGCCGGACACCCCGCCTTCGCGCTCTGCAAGGAATGCGGAAACGCCCGCCTTTCCCGTCTTTGACCCGGAAACCCCGACGACGGCGTTCTCGCGTACGATCCCGACGAATGCACAGTCGGCCGACGTGTCGCTCGCTGCGGCACTGGGTATCTCGTCGCCGAGCACAGCAGGCGCGACGACGACGGAATACAAGGGCAAGACGGCTTTCGCAGACGAGCTCCTCTCCGCTCCCGCAAGTCGTCACACGGCGCTCGTCAAAGTCCAGGGGCCTTTCACGGACCGCCAACTCGAATCAATCGCCGAGGGAATGGTCTACCTCAAGAAACTCGGGCTCGTCTCGATCATCGTGATGGATAACGAGCGGTGGTACGGCGAGGAAGAGCGCATATGCGCGATGGGAGGGCTGACGGACCACGATCGGCGTGAGAGGGTCGTCCAGCTCCGCGAGGAGATGAAGCGCGAGACGATCCGGTTCAGCGAGATGCTCGAGGCGAGCGGTGGGGCTTCGACGCCGCTCCTCGAGGGTGTCTTGTGCGTCAAGGGCGCGGCGTTCGAGGATACCTGGACGCCCATCGCGTCGACGAGCGCGAGGCCGTACGAAGAGGGCGCGGCGACGGACCTCTTTGTCGACTCGCTCTCCGGCATCCGCAACGCCGTCAGGCAGGGCGAGATTCCCGTCATCCCGCCTATCGCGCTCGACGCGTCGTGCTTCTCGCTCTGCGTCTCGGCAAATGATGCAGTGCGGGCTATCGCGTCGGGTCTAGCGGATGCGGAGAAGCGGACGGGCTTGCGGTACGAGGCGGACGCGCGGCTGCAGAACGACGTCGACCTGACGCCTCTCCGGCTGATGGTCATCAACCGCGAGGGCGGCCCTCCGTCCCATGCACGCGGCGGCGACCCTCACTTGTCGATCAACCTCGAGTCTGAGTTTGACTACATCTCCAAGACCTTCAACTGGCACGAGACGCACCCCACCGCACTCTCGAACCTCGCCTTGATCCGCGACTGCCTTGCCGACCTCCCACGCACCGCATCGGCCGTCATCGTCTCTCACCGCTCTCCCCGCTCGCTCATCGCGAACCTCATCACCAACAAGCCCGCGCACTCGCCCTCGCTCGCACATGACCTCCTTCCGCGCCGCAACATCCAACACCAGCCGACCATCATCCGCCGCGGTCTGCCTATCCGTGTCTCGCGTTCGATGGACGACCTCGACAAAGACAAGCTCGCGCACGTCCTCGAAGAGTCGTTCGGCAAGACGCTCGATCGCGAACCGTACTACGACCGCTTGCGCCGCGACCTGGACTTTTGCATCATTGCGGGCGATTATCAGGCCGTTGCCATCGTCACTAACGAACGGCTGCGCGATCCTGTGACGGGTCAGCCACACGTCAACGCCGAGACGGGCGAGGAGGAAGAGGCGATCGCCTACCTCGACAAGTTTGCGGTCCTCCCGCAGCTGCAGGGAGACGGCACGGTCGACTTCCTGTGGGGAGCGCTGCGCGACGAGTCGTGGGGTCTCGGCCTGCTCGACGCGCTCAACCCCAACGTCGGCGGTCTCGGAGGCCAAGGTATCCCTCGGGACCTGGTCTGGCGCTCGCGATCCAACAACCCGGTCAACAAATGGTACTTTGACCGCTCGACCGGGTTTTTCAAGATTCCGCCGCCGCCGAGCTCGGCTGTCGGGTTTGCGCTGTTCTGGTGCGAGGCCAACAGGGTCGACGAGTATGAGCGCGGGAAGAAGGAGGGCAAGGAGGTCAGGACGACGCCGGAGAAGCTCAAGGAGTGGGCGCCCGTCATCGGCAAGATCCCGAGTTGTTGGAGGTGAGTGGAGCGCGGGGGGGTTTTCCGTCGACACTAGCATTCTCGCATCCCCTGCATTGGATTCGTATTCGGCATTGCCTCGCGACTGTCGACTCGAAGTCGACTCGTCGTTGTCGCGCGTTGTCGTCGCGCGTTGCTGCCGGCGCTCTCCCGTCGGCTTGATCTCTCGCTGCCGCTCGCCGACGACGACCTTGTTCTTGTGCTCCCACGCTTCGTTGCTCGCCGCCGCGAAGAGACTGCTCTGCGACGCTCGCAACTTCTCCTCGCTCGTTTCTCCCGCTTCCCGCATCCTCATCGCTCTATCGCTCTCGAGTCCGTCCACCGGCTCGGGATGGACAAACGCCTCTTCCTGCGCAATGCGCTCCGCCAGAACCAGCCAGGCGTCGGCATGTGGCTCACTCTGCCTGGGACTGCGCTCGCTCGGACGATCGCCACCGTGCCCGGGCTGAACTGGATCCTGATTGACGGAGAACACGGGTTGGTGACGGACCGCGACTTTTACGAGGTGCGTCGGCGGTCCTTTCGAGCTCTCTGATCTGAGCTTGCAGAGGATTTATTGCTTCTCCTCTGTCTCTCCCAAACCTGTCGAACCGGGTCACTTTGCCGCCACCCTCCGTTTCTTTCCCCTTTCCGACAGCTCAACAACACCATCTCCTCGTGCGGCGTCTCGCCCATCATCCGCATCCCCTACGCCGACGGCTGGTTGATCAAGCGAGCGCTCGACTCGGGCGCGCACGGCCTGATGGTGCCCATGATCCACACCGCCGTCCGTTCCCTTCCCTCCAACCTTGTCCCTGCCAGTCTCGCTGACGTTCCCCATGTGCGCAGGACCTCGCACGCACCGTCGTCTCGCTCTCCAAGTTCGCGCCCCGAGGAATCCGAGGCTGTGGCAGCCCATTCGCGCACCACGCGTTCGAGGTCGAGCGAGCCGAGTACGAGGCAAAGTGTGACGACAGCCTGTTGACGATCCTCCAGATCGAGTCGGAGGAGGGGTTGGGAAACATTGAGGAGATTGCGGCAGTGCCGGGACTCGGTGCGTTCCAGCACCTCTCCCACAACTTTGCTGACTTGGGTTGCCCCGTTCGTCCCGTTACAGACGTCATCTTCATCGGCCCTTTCGACCTCGCCAAGTCAATGAACGTCGAGTTCGGGGGCGACGAGCACGAAACGGCAATCTCGACGATCCTCGAGGCGACGAAAGCGGCCAAGAAGCACGCTGCGATCTTTGTGCGTTTCTCTCCCCTCTTTCTCCGTCCTTCTGGAGACGGAGACGCTGATGAGAGGTGTGCGGCAGTGTATGACGGGCGAGCAAGCGCGACAGCGACTCGAGCAAGGGTTCGACATGGTCTCTGTGTCGACGGACACGCACTCGCTCGTGCGGGACTTGTCGGCGCAGCTGGCGGTGCTCAAGAAGTAGCACAGGGTAACAACTTTGTGAAGACGCCGTCGAACGAGTGGAAAGAGCCGGAGATGAGGAGGCTAGTCTCCCTCAGAACCCTTTCGTTCGTCATACGTTTGCAGATGGTGGAGAGAGGCGCGCGACACGTAGCACGAAAGCAAATGACGAAAGCAAACGAAAAGCGAACGACAACGGGACAAACACTGAACCTCCGACAAAGCGCACCCTCTCTCCCTCGCTCCCTGCTTGTTCCGCCTCGAGACGACGGGCAGACTAGGCGTCCATGATCCCGCCGACGGTGATTTTGTATGTCGCTTCACCTTCGGGCCTGCAAGAGGCGACCCAGAGCTCGCTCAGCCGTCATTCGTCTGGCAGTGAGCGAGCGAAGGAAAAGGAAGAGGGGCGCACTCACATGTCGGGCGAGTCGGCGAGCTGCGAGGGCGAGCGCGGAGCTCTAAACAACGAGAGTCTTAGAACGAGGGAGGCGAGAGAACGAACCTTGGCGACGCGCTCTTCGCCGCGACCCTTGCGAAGGTAGACCCTCGTCGCAGAGGCGTGGGCCTGGAGGCGTGCTTGTCCCTCAGTCTCGTCCACAGCGGATGGGGAAGGGAAGAGAGCGCACCATGACGTGACCTGCAAGGGATAGCACGACGTTAAGGGCGTCAGTCTTCTTGGCTCGAGCAAGCGGACAGTCACGCGAGAAGCCGTCCCAACACACCTCCGACAGGCTTCTTGTCACCACCGGCAAACATCGCGCTTGCATCCGGACTCGACTGAACCTGGTTCGTGAGGAAGCTGCCAGTTGCTCCATGCTTTCATGAGCCGCCGGACGGAGCGAAAAGGGAAGCGGGAGGAGGACGAACATGGCGCATTGGAATTCTTCGCTGATGCGTGTGAGGCGGGAGAGCATCTGGTTGAGCCTATAGTGTAGACTCTGAGTGCCATCAGCGCGATCCCCCGCGCAGAACGACCGGAAGCTGATGCACTGCGGCGCAAGACGCACTTCTGCTGCCTGTCGCTCAATTCGCCCCTGCCAGCATAGTCGACCCTGAAGAGTGCGAGGATCGAGTCGACGATCTGTGAGCGATCCCGCACAATGGTCAGTCATGGTCAAGGTGAGGATGGGAAGGTCAGCGCCGAAGCACGAGGAGACGGTAGGCGCCCTGCTCCTCGGCGAATTTGGCGGCGAGGGCAGTGATAAGATCCATCTCTGCGTGACGCCGAGCATCGCGGTGAGCCAAGCGAGAGAGGAAAAGCGGATAAGGCGAAACGCACGGTGCTCCGAGTTATGCGCCCTCGCGACTGCGGCACGCATCGTCGGTTACCGCTCGTAACTTCCAAGGCAAGGTGAGGTGGAGCACTAAGAGGCATCGAACGCACCGACGACGTTCTCCAGCGCTGCCTGCGGGTCAACTCCAAAGCGCTCGGCGATCGACTTGACCCTGTCGGGACGGAACGTTCCCTCGGTGTCGATGAAGGCGACTAACAGTGGCTCCAAATGATCAGCGGGTCGATGTCGCTGCAGAGTAGGGAAAAGGAAGGGAGGGACCGCAGCGCACCCTTGCCTTCGCCGCCACCCATGTCGAGCGGGAGTTGGCTCGTCTGTTCCTCACTCGCGTCGTCAGCGTCAGCACGCTTGAGAGGGTTATGAAACGAGGGGCGCACGACGCAGAGCGTGTGGCTGAGCTGCGTCTTGCCAGTCCTGAACTCGCCATACACTGCCTCATCCCCGTCATCAGCTCACGCCCGCGCACGGGCGATTGGCCGAAACGCACCCTCAGTAATGCTCCCCGTCTGAACTCCCCCTCCAAGCAATGCATCGAGCGACGCCGAGCCGGTGGACACGAAGACGACTTTCTCGCGGCGGAGGGCGCATTCGGCGCCTGTGAGGAAGGTCTGCGGACAGAGGGTGTTGGCCGCGACCTTGATTTTGTCGACCTGCGTGCGAGAAGAATGCGAGATCAGTCCAAGTGGGTGGAGGTAGAGGCAGGACGACTCACCTTGATCTCACTCAAGCCCTGCCCAAAAACCGCTCAACCTCGTCAGCTCCGCCCTCTCCTCGGACTCGGGAACACACACGGCACCTTGACCTTAGTCAAACACTTCCTCGTAGCCTGCACGACGCCCAAAACTGTGGCGTACCCAGCCGTGCGGAGCTTGGCGATATCTTGCGCCGAGATGCCTTGTTGTTGAAGGGCGTCGACGTCGAGGATGGGCGAGTCCTGCTCGGTGACACGTTGCGATTTCAGCGAGACCAGCAGGCGGGGTGACCAAGTGGACGAGTGAGGAAAGCGAGGACGAGCGAGGGGGCGAGGAGAGGTGAGTGAGGTAGCTCGACCTTCAGATGAGCTGCGATCGCGGGACGCACGTCGGTAGACATCTTTGAGTGTGTAGAGTACGATCTGGATGGACGCGAGGCGCTCTGAGAAGAGGTGTGCGAGTCGAGTGAGGAGAAGGAGGGAGAGAGGCGAGCGGGCGAAGGTGGGTGAGGTCGACTCGTGCGCAACGGCCGTGTTGGGCGTGGATGGGACAACAGATGCGCGCGAGTACGGCGAGGAACGTGCGAATGCCGGCAGACGAGGCGAGGGCGAACGAGGCGAGCGAGTGAGCGACGAGGAGGACCTTCCCAACTCACCGCGCCAGACAGAGCGCAAACCGGGATAGACAGGTTAATACCATGTGACCTCCTCACTACGTCTATGCACAGCGCATCTCAAAGCCCTGAACCAGCCCGGGCCGCGTCTACAGCCCATCGAGCGCCTGGTCCGTATGCCAGACGCTCTTGCCCTCGTCGACCTGCCGCTTGAAGTCGTCGATGACACGCGCAGGGTCTGACGCGCCAAAGAGAGCGGTGCCGGCAACGATGACGTTCGAACCTGGCCGGCGAGGCGAGGAAGGATCAGACGGCGGTCTTCCAAGCTTGCGCCAGAAGCGAACAAGGCGAAAGGGACCACGTAACGCACCAGCCCTCGCGCAGCACCCAATCGTCCCCGGTCCAACGCCTCCATCGACCTGAATATCCTTCTCGGGAAACCTCTGCCTCAACTCCTTCACCTTGGGCACACACTCGTTCATAAACTTTTGCCCGCCGGCACCAGGGACGACAGTCATGACGAGGAGCATGTCGCACTTTTGACCGAGAGAGGTGGAGATGGCGCCTGAAGGAGTGTGAGGGGAGATGGCGACTGCCGCGCGCATCCCGTGAGAGTGGATTAGGTCGACGAGGTCGGGGGCTTTGGCTGCGGGGCGAGACGCGCAATGAGGTATCAGCGAGTGAACTGATGAAGAAGAATCGGAGGATGTGGCGCGCACCAGGGTCCGCGAGCGCTTCGATGTGAAAGGTGTAGCTCTTCCCTCCCGCATCGGCGACTGGCTTGACCCACTGCGCGCCTCGCCGCTACTCGTCAGTATACTGCTTTGCAGGAAAAGCTGTACAGCTTTCGCGAGTGAACGCACCTTCTCCGGATCGCTAACCATCATGTGGCAGTCCATGAAGACGTCCTTGACGTCCTTGTTGACGCACGCGAGTACGGGTGCGCCCATCGTGATATTCGGCACAAAGTGTCCGTCCATTACGTCTGTCCCGCCGAGCGAAGCGAACGGGTCGCAGGGATGAGCGAAACGGCTACGTCAAGAAGCGCGACGACAGCAGGGAGAAGGGTTGGCGCACGCACCCATGTGCACCCACTCTGCTCCACACTTCATCATGCGGCGGATCTCATCGCCCAGCTGGGCAAAGTTGCTCGCCAGAACCGAGGGCGAGACGATGGCGCGGGGAGACGACGGCGACATGGTTTCGGGTGGTTCGTGCGTGATGGGAGGGGTAAAACAGGGCGCCTTAGCTGTCAAGAGGACTAGCGAGACCAGTCTATGAGCGCGCGAAGCCGTTTCGAGCGAGTCGTCCTCGTCCAACCTCGTCCTCATCAGCTCTCGCACCAACTTCAATCCACAATGGCGCGTGTAGCCCTTCCGAGACCGTGAAATCACTCTGACACACTCTCGTACACAGTCCGCACCCGACGCAGGTCCGTCCTTTCCTCCTCGCCCTCCGAACGCGTCCCGCTCGCGCCTCACCCAACACGCACCCCCTCCCATCCTCCTGCGGAACTGACGAGCCCCGTCGTGTGACGCAAACAGAAGCCAAGGAAGCGTTCGCCTTGTTCGACAAGCGCGGAGCGGGAACGATCCCTGCTTCGAGTCTGGGAGACATCCTCCGTGCTCTGGGACAGAACCCGACGCAAAAGGAGGTGGCGGACCTCGCGCAGAGCGTCGGCGGCGGAGAGAGTGCGTGCGAGGATCCTCGGCGCAGGCGGAGGAAGTGAGGGCTGACTTTGCGTGCGGGGAACAGTCGACTATCCGACTTTCGTCAATGTTCTCAACCGACCGGGCGGTTTCGACCCTGCAGGAACGGCGGGTAAGTGGGCGTGGTTGATGAGATGTCGCTGTGCTGGCAGAGCGCTGACTCCCCGCCTCACTCACTCTCTATCTTCCCCTGGTAACCTTCGAAACGCCCGCCCTCCCACCTTCTTCTTTCCCTTCCACGCCCTCATCCTCGCGCACATCTTCACACCAACCTCTGCGAATTGATGTACCCTCGGCACTCGCCCCCCGGCCCTCGCACCGGCAGACGAGTTCATCCGCGGCTTCCAAGTGTTCGACAAAGACAACAACGGCTACATCGGCCAAGGCGAACTGCGATACGTCCTCACCTCTCTCGGAGAGAAATTGGGCGACGAAGAGGTGGACGAGTTGCTCAAAGGGGTGAAGGTCACGCCGTGAGTTACGCTTCTGTGGTTCAGATTGACGGGGCTTTCTCGCGCTGGAAGTGGAAGAGACCGTCTGAGTCTGTATCGCAAGGAAGAAGCGCAACCGTCGCTGACGCGCGGTCGTCGCTCGCAGTGAGGGCAACATCAACTACGTCTCGTTCGTCCACCAGATCCTCGGACAGGTGCGTTCCTGCAGACTCCGCTTCGACTCTTCGTTACATGTTGCTCGCGACCGGCGCGGTTGATTCGGAACTCCAATTGGGTACGCAGTAATCGCCTCTCCGCCGTCCCTCGCGCCGCATTCGACTTTCTTTCCGCCTTCTACCACTCTCATCTCCTCCGTCGTTCCCTTTCGACCTCGGCATTCCTCACACGGACCCTCCTCGACATTTCAGCGTAAGATCCACTTCGTTCTTTCCAGTATCCACAGCTTCTTTGCAAGACCTCATTTCGCACGACTGGCTTGCGCGACGGGCTTGCCTCGCCTCGAAGAGCATGGCCTCGACGCTCCGAACGATTTCTGTTCTCTCGCTCGCACAGTCGCTTAGCGTGCTCATGCGCCCGCTCGCTTGGATTGCGTCTACGAGCTGGGTCCGCCAAACTTCGGCCCCCTGCTTTCGCTCCTCCACTGTCTCCCTTCTTCTCGCCCAGCGTCAACGAGACCTGCGGCATCTTCTCCTCGGCCCACAGTCACATCTCCTTCTCCAGGCTCGTAACGTCATCTCGCTCGCTGGAAGTTAGCTTGGCGGGTGCTGCGGTTGGGTCTGGTGACGAGGAGGGGGGGGAGGAAGGGAGGATAATGTGGGCTGGTTGTGCGCGATGAGGGACTATCGGGTCTCCGGTGCGGAGGCTTGTTGTAAGACTGTTTCGCACGAGCGTGACCGATCAGGGTCTCTCACTGCTCGGGAAAATGGCAGGCGGAGGGAAGCGGCGGGACGACTGCCTGAAACCTCTTTCCTTCGCCTCATCGGCTCGTTCCCCTCCTGTTAGCTACTCCTAACCGTCCTGTTTAGATCGGCGCTCTCTTGTCCCCATCCGTACAGGCATGTGCAGCTGTGAATGGCGAAGGCGTGGAGAAGGTCGAGCAGGAAAACGGCGGGTAAGGCGTTCAGCTCGGTTTGACCAATGTTAGGAGGTCGTGGAGCGTGCGGAGAGTAGCGTGTGTGGGTGCACAATCAGCATGCAGCCCTTTGGAAGTGGCCAGCAGCGGCTGCGCCATTCTGGTCGATGTCCTTCGGTCCCAGATGCCCATCGCCTCCTCTGTGAAGGCACCACGCAGCGCGCCCGAAAATCTTGCCTTGATCCTTTCACCCTCGCCCCGCAGCTTGTCGCCCTCGGCACGTTTCTCCGCAGGTTGAGATTCTCGCCCGACCTCTAGCGCATGCGCACCAGAGCGTGTGGGCAACCGGAAGAGCGTAACGATGTTGCGCGTAGTCGAGCAATACGAGTGTGAAGTTGAAGTGCAGCGCTAGCGAGCGAAATCGCAAAGTTGCGACGTCCCCCCAGGGTCGCGGATCCCGCACATGCTAAAACTTGAGAATTTGCCGGCAGGGCATGAGGAGGCAGCAGCAGGTAATGTCTTCATGAGAGTGCTTCGTACGGCGGTCGCCGTGCCGAGTGCTTCGTACGCCGGTCGCCGTGCCGAAGCCGTACGCCGGTCGCCGTGCTGAAGCAACAGTAAAGACGGCCGGTAACGGCGAAGCGGACGAGGCGAGACGCCGATAATAACTGTCGCGCTTCAGCAAGCTCGGATTGATAGGTCCAGTGACTTGGCTCATTATGCGAAGTGCGTGAGGGAGAAGGCTGGAAGAAAGTGATCACAGCCGAGAACTGCGCGAGAGGGACAGGTTAGCTCAGCTTTCCGCCACCTCATTCCGCCTACAGCCACGTCAACTAATCCTTATGGTTGTGCACATGTCCCCTACATCCATCGACATCTGCCTGGGAGCACGAGAGGCGTACGCAATCCGAGCGGCGGAAGGAAAAGCCGGGAGGGGAGGGAGGGGAGTGGCGATAGGTGATGCGCGGAGCGTAGCGGGGTATGAGATATAACAGCTGTCGAATCTACCAGGCGGCAAGCGTCAGCGCCTGAAATGACGAAACCTAGGTCCTCCTCCTCCTCGTCGACCGAGCGGCGACCATCGATAGATTTGCTCGCTGTTGGCTGGAGCTGGTGGACGGGAGCGAGGGACGAACTTCCGCTCGGTTTGTGGAGATGGGCTAGCCTCTGATCGAGGGGAGGCAGCTGGGGCGACTTGGCGGAGCGTGAGCGACGCTCTCTTTGCTCCTCACCGCTCACATCGCCTCGTCGCTTCAGGTTCGTTGTAGATTCAGTTCGCTCTCTTGACTGTAACAAAGACCGCTCACATCGCCTCGTCGCTTCAGCTTATCATGGTAGCGTCTCAGGCCGAGTACCTCGCGCTCTCTACGCCGTCCGCGAAGCCGTCTGGCTCCGGAATCTCCTCACCTCCCTCGGTTATCCGCCCAGCGGTCCGACCAAGATCCGTGGTGACAACCGCTCATGTATCACACTTGCCGAGCATCCCGCCTCTCACCACCGAACCAAGCACATCCCGATCCACGCCCACTACTCCCGCGAGCGCATCGCGGACGGTACGGTCGTCCTCGAGTGGGTCCCGACGGATGATTTGCCGGCGGACATGTTGACGAAGGGGTTGGTGGAGAAGAAGCACTTGCGCTTCTGCGACATGCTGGGGTTGGCGGAATCGCCCCTCGAGGGGGTGTGTTGGCTGGAGCTGGTGGACGGGAGCGAGGGACGAACTTCCGCTCGGTTTGTGGAGATGGGCTAGCCTCTGATCGAGGGGAGGCAGCTGGGGCGACTTGGCGGAGCGTGAGCGACGCTCTCTTTGCTCCTCACCGCTCACATCGCCTCGTCGCTTCAGGTTCGTTGTAGATTCAGTTCGCTCTCTTGACTGTAACAAAGACCGCTCACATCGCCTCGTCGCTTCAGCTTATCACTCGCGAGACTGGTTCAAGGGCGCGATCGCTCCGCCGACTTTTTCAGGACCCGTGGGCCACCCGCTGAGCTTCCCCGGTGCCGAGCCCACAGTGCTTGTCCCAATGGACCGCAAACTCACTGATGAAGATCCCGCAACGCTGTATCGCCCTGTGGCGGCCCTCGTGGGAGCCGCGAGCGGTACACGAGCCTGTGTGAACCAGCATAAAGCTCTAGCGTCCGACCCAGGCGCAGCGCGGAGCGGGCGAGTTGGTGGTCGCCTCGAGAGCGCACACTTGTAAGTCGCTCGCAGGTCGACGGCTGCTCGGCTCATTCAGAGTCTCGCATATTCAGCTACACGTTATACGTGAGGGCCGAAATGAAGCGTTACTCGCTTTTCAGGCGCCGACAGAACTACTTGAGCCGTGTCCTCCGCCGAGGTGCGTCCGCCCAAGGTCGAAAATAGCGACCTCCTGCACTCCCTTCGCTCCCGGATTTCGACCCAGCAGTCCTCTGCCATTTCATAGTTAACTGGACGTCGCCGCAGCCGACCTGTATCGCCCTCTTCCCGCTCACTCTCTAGATCCGCAGACCTCGTCCCCCACCGCCATGCCCGAGCTGCCACTTCTCCTCGCCGCACCCTCCCCTTTCCATTTGTACAGGTAGCTCTCGCTCAGATTGCGCGCACTGCCCCCTTGAACTGGTACGTGACCGAGCTCGCTGAATTCGTCCTCTCCCCTAAGCTGACCACTCTGCAACAGTTTCGAGTAACTTGGAAACCCGCAACGAAGTTCGTCCCCCAACCAACAATTACATCCTCAAGACTCTCCTTCCAGATTGGCAGCAGACGTACGACATTTAGTCTGTGGATACGCCTTTCAATTTGCTGTCGAGTTGCAACAAAGAGACGGACCAAAGGTAGAACGCTCGCTTCTCCCCTATGACGCAGCGCCCGCTGACCCGGACCCGGCTGCGAAAAGGTGCTCATTTGCGTTACCTGCAGACTCGTCGACCGCAAGGTGCGCTCAACTCGTTTGTTGTCGCGAGCTGGCATCGCTGACGCTCTGAATGCCTTTCGTAGCGTCCGCCTGTCGACCTCGCCGCCGGCACCGCGCAGACCCTGTCCTCCGTCCCGCTTCCTCTCACTGAGGAGTCGCTTCGCGCCCACCACAGTCTCCTCAAACCTCTTGCAGAGCTGATCGACGGCAACTGCAGACACGGCCGTGGCCGCTGAATCAATCTCTTCCGCTTCGTCCACCGCCAGCTCGAACGGAGCTCACGCTACGGCTAGGACCGAGGCCACCGCGTGCGTCGTTCACCCGGACCTAGCCACTTTAAGTGGGAGCAGACGGTCCCCGACCGGTACCAACAAGCTGTCGCGGACGAGGAGCATCGCTTCAGCAGCAACGCCGACCTCGACGCCGAGTTTGAGCGGGCCTACCTGATCCCGAAGCGTCCGAAGAAGAGCTTGCGTATCTATGCGGGACGAGCCAGTCGTGGTTGTCTTCATGTCATTGCGCAAGGTCTGCCGCTGAAAATGCAGCCAAGGTTGAGCGTGCACGACTTTGGCAGCGGGCACTCGCCCCAAAACCCGCCCAACATGTCTCGCAGATGCTTTTAGACAAGGCGAGGAAGGGTTACCTACGCTGCGTGAAGCGGAGTCGCTCGTCTCGCTCACCCACCTCGGCGTATTCCGGCGACTTTGTCAAGAGCACGGACAGATCCCTCGCGCTTCTGCGACCTTGTCAACCGGGGCTCTTCTTTGTTCGTCGTGCGTCACCTCCAAGGCCCAGCGTCAAGCTTATTCTTCGTCTTCCTTGCTGCGCCCGGCCGGCTGCGAGGTGGGGCTTCGTACGTCTCGTGCCCCTCCCTCCGTCCGCGCTCTCTTTGCTACGAACTACGAACACCCGACGAGAAGCTCACAATGGTGTTTGCATCAGACACGACTCGCGCTCATGCTCCTGTCGCTGGAACCGGTTCGTCCCCTCCCTTCTTCCTCGAGCTGATCCTTCCCTCACGCACGCACGCAGCTACACACACCACGAGTGCCGGTAGCGGGGGATTGGCGTCTCACATTCCCGGTACACGCGCCCACGAGGAGAAGAAGTCGATGCAGCACTCCGCTGGTGGAATCCCTGTGACCACTGCTGGTGCTGGTGCTGCCGGAGGGAGAGTTGGGACGGCGGGAACGATGCCAGGAACAGGAGCGACGGGGACGACGGGGACGGGAGGGGGGTTGGCTAGCAAGAGTGCGTTTCGTTTCTCTCGTTCTCTCGCTCGACTCTCTCTCCGTCGTGCGAGTCCGAGGTTGGTGGAGGATGGCGATCGAGAGCAACCCTGACGCTTTGCGTATCCGAACAGTCCCGGGTACGAAAGCGCACGCCGTAGCCCGTTCGTTTCTCTTTCCCTTCCTTTCCTCCTCTCCCTCGTTCCTCTCTCCTCTCTCCGGCCTGAAGCTGACAGACGGGGATGCTTGCAGACTCGCACAACGCTACGCACGCCTCCGCCCTCGCCTCCTCGCACCCCACGACCACCTCCTCCCACGCCCCAGGCCACCACACCCACACGACAGGCCAACACGGGAACCTGCGTCCTGGGGAGCCGGGAACGAAGACTGTGACGACGACGACCACCACTGTTGTCCCGCATCCGAGCGTGGGAGACAAAGTTTCCGGTAAGCGGGTGTGGGAAGAGGCAGGTTGACGGGAACTTGAAGCTGACGGAGTCTCGGCATCGGAAAGGCAAAGTTGACGTCGCCATCGGCAAGGTACCGAGGTTTCCGCTCTCTCAGTAAGTACAGTACAGCACTGACAAGGGACCGGCACAGCTTACGCGCAACCCGGGCAAGGTCGCTGTGGGCGAGATCAAGCAGACGGAGGGCAAGAAGGGTCTCGAAGGGCTGGGTTGGCGCACCCGGGTGGGAGGGCTGTTTAGGCGGCGACTGGTACCCGTCTGCGATGCTTCACTGTGAATAGTTCTGCGATTCTGCGGCTCGTCGCCTTGTACGCTCCGCCTCACGACACTTGACGACCCCGGTGCAAGTCTGCCTCGTTTTCAACGTCTCGTGTTTGACTGCCGAGTCGCTGGAAGAGCGAAAGAACGACGCCTTGCGCCGATGTTGGCGTTTCTCCCTCCTCGTTCTCCTCTGGACTGATGACCAGGCTGCCGAACGAGGCTGTGCGGCGCAGTTCGAGGCCGCTCTCGTCGCCAGCGTCACTCTCTCCCTCTCTCTCGTCACTTCTGAACCGGGTAGCAATGGCAGAGCAACCCCCGTCCTCGTCCTCGTCCTCGTCCTCGTCCTCGCGCATCCAGTCCTTCCTCCAACGCACGACCGACCGCCTCCCTCCCTTGTCCCAACTGCCCCACCTCGCGCGCTCAACCGCCCCCCGCCTCGACCCACGCCAGCTCCCCGAGACGCTCCCGCTCCAACTCACGATCAAGTCGCTCTCGGGCGTGCGCAACGACACGGCTTCCCTGGCACGCGAGACGCAGGCGTATTCGAAGCAGTTGTACGTGTGGAGTAAGGAGGACGACGACGAGGGTGTGAGGGTGGCAAGTGACAGGGCGGCTTGGTGTGTGTGGAAAGCGGGCGAGTGCGAGAGAGAGTGCGCCGAGAGGATCGAGCAGGCTAGGGTCGTCTTGAAGGACATCGTGCGTCGGCGTTTTCCGCTTTCTCCCTCCTCCTCGTGACGATGCCCGAGTTGACGAGATTGTGTTCGGCAGCGCAACTTTGAGAACGACCTCGTCCCGCGCCGTCGAGCACACGCAGCTCTCACCTCGAAACTCGCCTCGACTACCAAAGAGCTCTCGTCACTCTCTCCCTCCTCCTCGCCCTCGACGCGCCAAAAGCTCTCCGACAGCGCTTCCAAACTCGAATCCGACCTCGCGACTCTCACGGCCGAGAACAGGGAATACGAGCAGAGTCTCGCCTTGCTCAAGCGGGACAAGTTGAGTGCGAGCCTTGGGCAGCAGTTTGAGGCAATGAGAGAGTTGGGGGACAAGCTCGCGATGATTGGAAAGTGGGGCGAGGCGCTGGCGAACGAGATGGCGCGTGGAGAGGCGCATGGCATCGAGGAAGTTGCCGTCCGGGTCAAGGCGGCACTTGAGGAGGAGCTGCGCGGGTGGATCAAGGGAGAGGTGCCGTCGCTTCGTGGACTTGGGACGTCGAAGGACGATGCGGCGAGCTTGTTGAGCAGGAGCGACACGAGGTGCGTCTCGAACGTTCTTTTCCTTCGACTGGCGCGAGACTGACCCTCGCTTCGCCCGCAGGAGCTTCGGTGACACGCACGCGGCCGAACTCTCCTCACTCTCCACTCCAAACCCGTTCGCCGCCGACCTGCCCTCCTCTTCTTCTCACGCCCCGGCACTCCCTCCCCGCCCTTCCTCGCCCTCGTCGATCTCGACCTCCGACACCGCCGCGATCGCCCACGCAACTCTCGGCGGTTCGACCTCTCCCTCGACGCTGAGGGGAGGACTCGCGCACCCTCCGCCGCTCGCGACCCTCCACTCGCAAGCCGTACTCGAAACCTCCCCCTCCTCCATCCCTCCTCCTCTCCCCGCTCGTCCCTCCCCCTCCTCGTCTCCTCCGCCCCCGACTTCCGCCCTGGGACGTATCAACCTCTCCCCAACCCCTCGGACACACCCGACCTCTCCAACCGCACTCAACCCCCAGCCCGTTCCTGTCCCCACCGAAGCTCCACTCCTCGCGCAGGGACTGCAAGACCCGACTGTTGCCGAGACGGGCGAGCCGCGACTCGGGACGGGTGGGCCGAGTGAGGGCGTCCTCAGGCCGAGGTGGTCGACTTTGAGTGCGATGCCGGGAGCTTTCCACCACGACGTCGAGGCGGACCCTGCGCATTGGGGCGACTCGGCTCCCACTCCTGACGAGAGGTTGCCCTCGTATGGAGAGGGAGATGAGGAAGCGGAGCGAGCTAGGGAGAGGGCCGAAGAGATCTTGGTGAGCGAGAGAGAGGGAAAGAGGAGGGTGTAGCGTACTCGGCGAGTGCGTGTGGAATAGACACTTTGAACCTTTCTTGTGCTTGGCTCTTGCAAGGAACGAGCAGGAAGACGGGCAGGAAGCGAAGACGGCGAAGGGTAGGCTTTGGTGCAAGATGCTCCTCGCGAGTGAGCACAAGGGGTTGGTCCGGAGGAGAAGGGAACGCGGGTATCGCAAGGGGAATTGACGACCCAGAGTTGAAGCACTTCCAGGGTATGCGGGATGCAAGGGAGAACAACAGTACGAAGCACGAGCTTACGGGGCTGAGGAGGTAGTAGCAAAGAGGGACGGGAAGGGGTGTGGTGGGTAGTCAGAAGTCGGAGAGGGGAGAGGAGGGAGCTGGAAGGCGGAGCCTTGGAGGGAGAGAGGGTGAGGGGCGGCCTGCGGTCGCGCATTCCCGGAGATCAGCATCTTCTCGCCACATGCGCGGCGAGCTGAGCGGGAAGGCAGGCCCGAACGCACCTCGAGACCAGCGCTCAGGAAAGCAAGAACGACGGGCAGCAAGCTGTTCTGCTCGGTGGTCGTGACGAGCTCGTGACCCGTCTTGACGAAGCTCCCATGCTGTGCCTTAGCCTCGGCGACCTCGTCCTTCAGCTGTGCAGCAGCCTGCATCTTTGCCGCCGCGGCCGCCGCAGCCGCAACGGGTGTGAGCGATCCAACGCGCTGCCTCTCGCCAGCCGAGCCGGAGAACGACCCGCCGCCGTATCCCGACAGCGATGGACCAGGCGAGCTGTCAGTCTCCTGCCGGTACTGGAGGGCGTAGAGCTTGCTGACCGAGTTGGACCGCGCGAGTTGGCTGCCTGGACGGGTGGGCGTCCCGACTCGTCCGCGAGACGTGCCGGGCGTACCGGGCGGTCCGAGCCGAGGTGCGGCGAGGTTAGGGCGCGGTGAAGGGGCGGCAGGAGGAAGAGGGAGCGGCTCGTCAGGCGGGAGGAGCGAGTCGCGCAGGACTTGGACGGCGACCGTTTGTGCGGCAGTTGTCGCGGTGTCGCGAGGCGGCGAAGGAGCGTCGGCGGTATCGGCGATGCGGTCGTGGAGAATGCGGATCCAGTGCGAGCGCTCCTCGGCCGACGTGCACGAGAACATGTACTTGCGCTTGACGTCGAGGTGGTTGGTGAACGACAGCTGCGGAAGTCCGGATCAGACCCGTCTCCGCGGAGCAGCAACGATAGCGGACGCACCTGGAACGTATGCTGCATGAAGGCACGCTCAATCGAGAACGCCTTGTTGAGCGGCAAGCCCTGGTACCTCGGAGCGTTTGCCCCGCGTTTTATGAGGACCATCACTCGTACGCCGAGCGCCGTGCCAGTAAGGCGGAAAGACTGCTTGTTGCTGCGAGCGAACGACAATACGGGCGGGTCGAACTGCAAGTCATTGCCGTGCAGCTTGATCGTGAACCTCGGATCGGGCTCGGGGATGGTAATCGTAAACGTCTCGGACGGGACGCGGTGAATGAGCTGGGTCGGCAGCTTGGCGGGCTCGATGTTCGCCTCGATGTCGGGCGTCATGCTGAAGATCGAGTTGTCCGAGGCGTGCTCGATGCGCTCCCGCCGGACCGAGGTGTAGACGCGGCTGAGCAAGTCCTCCGAGACGACAGATCGCGGATCGGCCTCGCGGAACGCCTCGATGAACTGGTCGACGTTGGGCCTGCCGAGGGAAAGCAAGTCAGCCTCGAAACAGCCGGGTGGATGCCAAGTCTGGCTACTCACGGGGTTTGCGGCTTTGGAACGTTGAAGAAGCGCCCATCCGGTCCGTCTGTGCCATGCAACGCATCGCTGAGCCGCAGGAGCGCCATGACGAGGCTGAGCGTGACAGCAGGGTCAAATCCGCTGGCCGGGTTTGCTTCTGCCCAAATTGACGCAACAACGCCGAGCATGTGTTCAGCGGCCTTGACATCGTACGGCAGCCGAACGCTCATGAGGAACAACCGGATCGCGTCGTCGATTCGCACACCCGCAAAACGGAACCGCTCTGTGTAGGCGCGCAGGACGGAGCGGTGGTTCGGGTTGGCCAGGTAGACGCCGAGCTGGTTCCGGTTGAGGTCAGTGTTGCGGAAGAGCAGATTGGCGATCGTCGGCCCGTCATTCGCAAGCCCGCCCTTCTGCACCAGCGAGGCGATCGCGCGGGCCGGGTCGTTCGCGAAGCGGTCGACGAAGGCGAGCAAGAGCGGATGCCGCTTTTTGCTCGATGAGGACGAACCCTCCTTGTCGACCGGTTCCTCCGACGCAGCGATTCTGAGTCCCTTGCACTCGACCACGCTCTTCGTGAGGAAGTGGCTGTCGAGCGAAGGGAGGACCGGGTCGCCCGTGTCGGCGTCGTGCTGGACGAGCGGCTTGGCGATGACGAGCATGTCGTTGAAGAGGAAGAGGTGGCGGTCCTTGACCGTGTTGGCATTGACGACTTGCAAGACCGAGGCTTGGCGCAACAGCTTGCGAGGTGGCAAATCGAGCGGGCTTGGATCAGTCGAGGCGAGCGCTTCGTCACCAAATATCGAGTCGAGCTTGGCGAGGATGCGATTCGAGGGCAGCTGGTCGGCGGGGAGGCGAGGGACGCGCGGCTGCGTCGGGAACGGATCGTGTGCGAGGGACGAGTTTGACAAATCGCGGCGCATCATGACAGGCGAGTGGTAACTACTCGCGCCAGCTGAATGGAACGACATGCTCGAGTCGGTCGAGGACGACATGCTCATTACCTGGCTTGTAGGCGGTGGGTCGAGATGCGTTCGTGGCGATGTCGCGCTGCCGTTGACGTGCAGCGACTTGGTCTGGCCAGACTTGGGCAGCGACGAAGACGGGAAGGTGAGAGCAGCCATCGGGTCGGGTATGACGGAAGTCGGCGAGACCGGGTCTGATAAGAGAGGGGAGGCGGTAAGGTGGTTGCTGGGCGAGAAAGGCTGGTAGTTGGCGAGCGACAACTGCAGGCCGTTTCCCTTTCGGGCACTCAGGGAAGGCGACGGCGCCGCGATAGTCGGCGTTGCGACGGAAGGCGCTTTGCTCGTCGAGGCGAGGTGTCGGAAGAGTCTGCTTGAGGGGCGTTAGCGAGGCAAAGCCGAGGCAGAAGCCAGAACGTCGAACGCACTGCTGAGGACTCTCCGCCGGTCCCATCGCCTCACTTGTCGCCTGCTCCGCCGTTGCAACCTGCGAATCCCTCGGCCTCTCAACCGGACTCGGGAACTGGTATCCCAAGACAGGCGGTGGGAACCCCCTCGCCTTCGCCTCCACCCCGGCCGCCTCGCTTTCGGCGCGGTACTCTTCTTCGACTCGTTCAAATCTCGAACTTGTCGCCGAACCAGACGAAGGCGGACGCGTCCTCGAAGTCGGGGCACGCGAGTCGTCTGAGCCTGTACTGCTCGTCATCCGCATCCGGCTGGACGACGCCGTACTGCCCTTCCTCAACGCAGCCGACGTAGAATTCGACGACGTAGGCGACGAAAAGCCTCCCACGCCCAATCCGATCCCTGTCGCCAGCACACTCGGTCGACGACTCGCCTCCACCGCGCCGAGGGACGGCAAAGCAGTCGTCGCATCGCTGCCTCTCCACCTCCCCCACCCTCCCTGTGCCGCAACGCTACTTGAAGCGCTCGATCCGCGTGTGCGCGCCGCAGCAGTCGCAACAGTCTCGTCGTCTTCTTCTGTCCTCATTCCGCGGCCTTCGACGGCTGCGATACCGAAAGAGGGGAGGAAGGCGGGACGCGCCGAGGCGTGGTGTGCGGCGCGGAGGGCGGAAGAGTCGGTCGAGGAGGCGGAGGTGGTCGAGTCGGTTGAGGACGAAGGCGTCGAGCGGTAAGTGGGGTACGAGGCAGGCTGGAACTTTGACGAATGCTGCGCAGAAGGGGTAGCGAGGTCCCCTTCGTCGCTCGGCGGTTGTGACTGCCAGGTATTGAGATACGAAGCCTGAGGCGTCCGTTCGGGCGTCTGGCTAGTTGGACCGTCCAGTCGAGGTGTACGGTCGAGCGGGGTGAGCTGCGAGTCTCGCACAACTTCTTGCGTGTCGAGCTCGTCGAGGCGATGTCGCTCCTCTTGAGCCACCGCCCCAAGGAAAGGCTCGCCGAACGCAAGAGGCGGAGCACGTCCTCCCTTGACCTGCTCCGGCTCAACTCCACCCAGCCCTCCGTTCGACCCCCCAGCGCTCCAGCTCCCGCTCCTGGGCCTCGCCCTCCCGATCCTCCCGACCACATCCAGCCCCTCCGCCGCCCTCGCGCGCGAGGGACCCTCCAACCGCCGCGCGGACAACTTGCGCATCAAGTTGACTCGGATCTTATCCCTGTCAACTGGGGCGACGAGCAGGCCCTCGCCACCTCCTCCGACCCCGGTGACAGTTTTGTTGCGCTTGAGCGCGAGGCCGTCGGGGTCGCCCGGCGCGAGAGGAGTGGAAGGCGAGGTGACAGTGTTGTTCCGCACAAGGCTTGCACCAGCTTGTTGAGCCGCCACAAGTTTCGCCCTCGCGCGCTGCTGCAGTTCCTCGAGAGTCGGCATCACCCCCGCTCCACCGCCCTGTGCCGGCGCCGCGAGAGTCTCGAACGAGGGGAAGAGGTCGTTGGGCGGTAAAGGGGGCAGAGCGGTACCGGTTAGCTTGGCCATGGCGAGTTGGCGTGCCAAGAGCGAGGCAGTCCGTTCGAGGGATGAGGGTAGGGAGGGGGGAAAGTCGGTGGGGGGAGTGTAGGCGCCGAAAGAGCGGGATCGTCGGCGAGATGCGAGTTGGATGGGAGAGAGGGAGGAAGAGCTGGGTGGAGAGGCGAGGCGAACGCGGGGTGAAGAGGAGGGAGATGCGGAGGCGGAAGAGGGGCCAGGACTGCCTGCTGTGCGAGTCGAGGCGGCTCGCCGCAAAGTTGCGAGTGCTGCTGCCCTCGGCGTCTCGGTGGAAGAAGAAGGTGTCAGGTCCATCCCGTGCGGGAGAGACACGACGATGCTGCGGAAGGAGGGAGAAGTCAGTCACCGTCGTCCGTCGCGCCGTTGCAGCCAAGCACACCTCCTCCCAGTGACGGCATGTGACGGGTAGATCCCCTCCAGTTGCGCCTCTGCTGTCGTTGTCCCCCCTCCACCCACCTCGCGTCCTCGCGAGAGAGGCACCGAAGCTTACCTCGACCTTCTGTCGCCCGCGTTGCCTGCTCAGTCCGTGTCACTCTGTCCCTGCGTTCCTCACACGTCGCCCGTATCCTGCTTAGAGGTGTGCCGAGTCGAGAGAGGTGCCGTGCGTGGGAAAGGCTGGACCGAGGGGAGAGGCGGCGGAGTCGGAGTGCAGAGCCGCGCTGTACACGCTATGTAGCACTCACGAAGCACAGCAACACGTCCAGAAACGGCGAAAGAGCGAGGCCCAGAGAAGTGGTCGTCGCCAATGCGCCAACTCCTTTCTTGCACGGAGTTGACGCTCCCTCCGCTCACATTTCGCTTACTGGGCGCTACGGAAGGGTGCTTTGAACTCCTGTGAACCCGATCAACGTCTCCGTTCAGGTCCCACGCCTGCTGGTGCAGTCCTCGTCGACTTCTCCCCCACTTCCCTCGCCGTCAACTCGTCTTTCTGTCCTCCTCGACGAGCACCAGGGCCAGGATGAACTCCTTGTACACGCTGGCCCTGCGCCAGTCGTCGTCCCTCTCCACCGACATCGCCCAACTTTCGTCCCTCTACTCCTCGCCCTCCGCACCTCCCGCATCCGCTGCCTCCCTCAACGGCCAAATCAACGCCTCGCTCGCGGCGCTCGATCGCACGGTCGACGATTACGAAGCGATGGCGCGGAGGGAGATCGTCGAGGCGAAGAAGGAGAAGGCGCTGAGTCGGGTAGCGAGGTTTAGGGAGGAGTATGCCGAGTTGCGGAAGGAGTATGAACGCGTTAAGCAACGGGGGAACGAGCTCGTGCGTTGCGCGTCATCAAACAGCCACGCATCAGCTGACCGAATCGATCTCGTACCCACAGAAAGCGACCACCGAACGATCCGAACTCTTTGCCGCCTCTTCCTCCTCGACCTCTCCCTCACTCTCTCAACCCTACGCCACCTCCCGCCACACTCCCTCCACCTCCCTCTCCGCCGTCGCACCCTCCGACGTCTCCATCCAAATCGGCACTCCGTCACCTCTCACCGGCCGCTCGTCCTCCGGCTTCCAACCCAACTCTCCGTACCCTAACTCTCCCTACGACGCAAGGACGAACCATGCGTTGAGGGAACACGACTTTTTGGGACAGACCGGCGCGGCGCTGGATGGGTATCTGGCGCAGGGACAGGCGGTGTTGGGGAACCTCGCCAGTCAGCGGGACGTCCTGAAGGGTGCGTTGGGCTCGGTCATCCTTCTCCTGCGGCTCTGCTCTCTCCATCGGTCGTAGCTCATGCACACTCGCGCCTGCTGTGCACAGGCACCCAGCGTCGCCTCCGCTCAGCGGCCAACACCCTAGGTCTCTCCCGCTCAACAATCACCTTCATCGAGCGTCGGACAAAAGAGGACTGGTACGTCCTTGTCATGGGAGGGACGCTGACGCTTGTCGGGATGTGGATGATCTTGAGGTACTTTGGGTGAGGGAAGGAAGGAAGAAGGGAGTTGAAGAAGAGGGAGAGGGGTAGTGATGTGCGTGTTGTAACTCGCTACTTTGTGTGCTCTTCAAAACATCGAGTTTCCGAGTGTGAGAGCGAGTTGCGTGTCGCGAGGGGGACGTTGGGAATCGACGAGACTGCCCTCCCGCTTTTCTCCCTCGAAGCTGACGCCAGCCCCGGTGCTCTCGCCGCTTTGCAACTCTTACGCACTCGCAGGCAGCACATCTCACGAATGACTCCACATGTTTCGCTCAAGCGCGAGTCGTCGAGACTGCCAACTAACTTTACGCTTTTGCATCGTATACTTATAGGTATGTACAACCCCCCCCCGGCCCCCCCTCTTCCTCGTGATCCAACTCTCCTTTCCCCTCGCCTCGCTCGTTCCCTACGCCGATGTCTTCTTCTGCAGCTGAGACTGGTCGGACGAAGCCTTCTGCGTAATAGGCGGCTTGAGGGGGTCTGCTCGCTCGCACCCGCCGACATGACAGTCCAATCTCATCAGCTTCTATTCAAGCCCACAATCGCGCGCGAGAGAGAGAGAGAGAGAGAGAGAGATGACTGAGATAATATACGCACCCTCCGTCTGCGCACTCTTCCACCACACCGCCCCAGCGGTTACCAACGCGACTGCCGCGAGCGCAATCTTCATCGAGTTGTCCTGGGCTTTCCCTCCCAAGTCCCTCGCTCCATCGCGGATAGGTTGGGCGGTGGAGCCGCCTACTGAGCCGTAAGTGCGGCGGGACTGTTTTTGACGATGCAGGGGTCAGCGCGGTGATGGCCGGCGAGACGGAGAGGGGGGGGGTGGGGGAGAGACGAACGAGGGAGTTGCGGGTGGAGAAGAGAGCGGAGCGAAGGGTGGGTGCCAGCATCGTCAGTTTGGTTGTCGTTTCAAGAGTGAACAGCAAGTGCGAAAGGAAAGAGCGAGAGGGCGAGGATCACAGCAAAGTGAAGTCATTGCCTCCGTCGCCGCCGCGTTGAGAAGGCCAACGTCAAACCCGGACCTCGTTCCCAGCATCGTGCGCTCTCTCGCGCAAGGGCAACAGTAAAAGACAACTTCAACTCGAGGTAATAGAATACCATACCCACGAGACCTAGATAGATAACCTTGAGAGAACCTCCCCCACGCCCGAGCAACTGAGTCTACAGTCGAGTCTTCAAGCTGGGTCTAAATCAAGCGACCGTCTTCTCCTCCTGCGCCCTCTCGCGACTCCTCGAGTCCCTCCTCCTCGTCCCCTGCCTACTCAACACCCTCTCATCATTGACCTCGGCCCTCGCCAACTCGAGCAATCCACCGAGGTCGCGCGGTCCGGTAAAGGTCTTGCGGCCTTGGAAGATCCAGGTGACGACGGAGAGGATGAAGACGATGCCCATGACGGCGACGGCGTAGTCTGCCCGCAACGAAACGAAAAGACCAATGTTCAGCTCGAGTTCCGGGAGGGAACGGAGGGAGGGGGGACGCCGGACGCACTCATGCTCGATCCAGTCGGCCCGGCACTCGGGGGAAACAAGAAGAACACGGTCGTCATGACCGTAAACGAGACCGCGACGACGTTTGCGACCGGTCCCAAGACCGGTCCGAGAGTCCAAGTTGGGCTTGGGAACGACTCGGGTCGGAGGAGGTGGCGGCCGCGGGTGAGGAGGAGGATGATGGGGATTATGTACGAGATGTTGAGGAGTACGACAGAGACGGAGAGAATGGCGTTGAACGCGGCGGACGAACCAAAGTCTGCGAGGTGCCTCCCAACCGTCAGCTCGTGCGAAGGGAGCGAGAGGGCGCGGGGACGCACAGATGAGGGCAAAGATCTCGACCCAGGCCGCGACGAACAGTACCGCGCGGACCGGTACACCCGTCTTCGGGTCTGCCTTTCCGAAGAAGCCCGAGAACGGCAAGCCCTCGTCGCGCGCGAAGGCGAAAACCTGACGACTCGCAGCGCACAAGATCCCCTGCGCCGCAAACTCCATCGAGACGAGAGGGAAAACCTGCAGACAGATCGATCCGGCGACGTTGCCCGTGGCCTGGTAGATGGTCGCGAGGAGCGATCCGGCAGTCGACGTGATGGCCGTGGCTGGGTCGCGCATGACGAACAAGAGAGCGAGGAGGAGAACCCAGGACGAGCCGGCGCCGATGCAGACGGCTGCGATCATGGCGCGCGGGACGTTCTTGTGAGGCTCGGGAATCTCTTCGACCATGTGCGAGAGGGCGTCGATGCCAATCAGGCCGAAGGAGGACTGGAGCAAGCCGAGGATGAAGGCAATGCCGCTGTGGACGCGCACCCGAGTCAGCTCGAAGCCACATGCTCGCGCAAGGAGGCGCGAACGCACTTGGGAAAGCCAGTCTCGTTGATCAACGTCCCAAAGACGTACGACGCCGACTGGTAGTTCGGCGCAGAGGTCGCAAGGCAGACGATGAGGATGACAGTCGCGCCGGCGAGGGACCAGATGATGGCGGCCGAGTTGATGAGCGGGAGTAGGCGCGATCCGTAGATGTTGATGAAAGTTGCGATGACCTGACGTGCGACTGCGGGTCAGCGTCGTCTGAGCATGCGGGAGAGGATCGTGAGCGCACGATGAAGCCGGTGTAGATGACGAAGGTCTGCGAGGAGAAAAGAGTCAAGAAATGCCCAACTTGATAAGGGGAGCCCACCCGTGCGCACCTGGTAAGGCTGGCTCACGAACTCGTCATGTGACAGCCCGTACATTCCCAACAGCAACGCAGCCGCAAGCGACCCCGTCGTAGCCGTCAACGTGACCCAACCCGCGCAAGCCAACCATCCCGTAACCCAACTGATCTGGCTCGACCAAGAGAGGGGCGCAAGGATGTGCGACATGTGGTAGGGGCCGCCAGAGGTTGGGAAGACGTGGACGATCTCGGCGAGTGAGGCGGCGGTGGCGAGGTTGCCGACGAAGGAGACGCAGAGACCCCAACTGCGGTTGAGGAGGATCAGCGGGAACTCGTCTGGGAGGAGTACACGGGACGCACAGCATGGCTACGGGTCCGCCAGAGGGAAGAACGATGCTCAGGGAGGAAGCCATGGCCGTCCACGAGTTCCTGCAAGGCGACTAGAGTCATTTCGCGCGAAACTGCACCTCGCTCCCGGGCCCGCTCACAAGACGCAGTACGCCAATCCGATCAACGAGAGCATGGAGAAGTTCTTGAGCTGTCCACTGCGAGCGTGGCACGGGGCGCAACCTTCATCAGTCCGGTCCTCGAGCTCGAGGACGGCGAGACGCACTGGTTCTGCTCGGTCTTTGTGACCTGGTTGATAGTCTCGTGCGTGTAGTGCTTTTCCCCGTCCGCGGTGGTGCTGCCCCCCTTCGTCGGCGTCGACGCCTGGATAGACGAGGCGGAGCGGACACTCGTCGGCCTCGAGCTGAGGTGGCGCTGAGCCGGAGCCTGCGCGGTCGTGGGAGTGGCCATGGCGTGTGTCCTAGCTGGCTGTGTAGTCTCAAAAACGCGACAAGCGCACGGCAAAGTGAGCGAGTCGACGTGCGTGGGTCGCAGCGAGGGCGAGGAAAAGGAAAATCGACAGCGCTTGCCCCGGCCTCCGCTTGGAGCTCGCAGAAGAAGCTTTTCCGTCCAGCCAATCAGCGGGCGGTCCCACCCATTTTCAGCGCACCGGGGCGGGGACAAAGTGGCGCCAACTGTCCGGGCGGCAATCGAACACGGCGGCCTGCTTCTTTCGCCAGCCGCGCTTCGAGGACGGTGCGAGCGGGTGGGCCAGCGCGCTGCTATGCTCTCGACGAACCAGCGCAGCGTCGTGCGTGGCGAGATAGCGACGGACGAACACGGGCGTCCTTCTCAGCTCGAGCCAGCTCGAAGCCGCGCGTCGAGCGAATGTTCCCGCTCATGGACCTTTGGCAATCAACTGAACGGCGCAACGGAACACGCGAGCAATGCGATCCCGGCTCACCCTCAGTGGAGACATCCCGCCCGCGCGCGCAACGCTTCGCTTCGGGACGCTCCCCGCCTCGCGCTGCGAACGCAACGGAGGGCGAATCGTGGGAACGGAAGCGTGCAATCTCGTGGGGGATTCGTCGACTTCTCTGCGGATCACCACGTACTGCCGATGCTCGTGCGGAGTCGGACGTTCAATCTCTCCGGGGCCTCCTCCCCTTCCCTTCCCTTCCCGTCTCCTGATCCGTCCGAAGGAAAACCTCTCCGATAGCACCTCCTCCCAAGAACTCGTTACCGCACCCCCTCGAACTCCTCCTCGTCGTCGTCGTCGCTGCTGGTCGTCTCCCCACTATCGTAGTCCGGCGAACACGTACAAACCCTCAGTCGACAGCGAGCGAGGTCGATGCCGATTTCCGTGAGGAGAGGGAGCGCGAGGGCGCGAGACGTTGGTGAGGAGGGAGGAGCGCGGGGAGAAGAAGGCGGGGAAGGGAGGACGACTGAGGGGGTGAGCGGCGAAAGCGCCAGAGGACAAGGTGAGGAGGGTTCGTCCGGCGTAGTCGTCGTCGTGTCCTCCGTGTCGTCACTGCATCGCCGAGCGCGTCCCTCACCCGTCTGATCTCTCGCGCTAGTCGTGAAGGCCGCGTAGACGACGACGAGCGACACTTCCGCCTCGACGACCTTTCCACTCCTTTCCAACCTTTCCCCATCCCGCGCCGGTGCCGTATGCGACCCCTTCGTGTTGGTAGAACGTAGGTTGAGGCGACATGAGGCGGCTGCTAGAGTGGATGAGGCGCGCGATGGCTGGGGAAGCGGACCGCTGGACGAGCGGAGGAGCGGTCGCGAGGTCATGTTGGTCGCGATGGCTGCTTGTGCGGTCTGGGAGCGAGAGCGGTACGTCTTGTACGTCGTTCTCGTGAGCGCGAGCAACAACAAGAGCCAAAGCTGCGCCTGTAGGCAGGCGAGGTCAGGGTGGGACCGGGAAGGAGGTATGTGAATGGGGACTCACCTCGCACCGAGACGACTCGCGCGGCATGGCAGTCAGTACATCCAGCTTCATCGAGAGTCCAGGGAGACTAGCACAGCAGCAAAGCGCGACGTCGAAGCTGTGAGGGGTTCTCATCGCCGTTGACGCAGCGAGTGCGCAACAGCATGGCGCGACGCCGGACGCGTGCAAGTAGCATTCGGGAGTGTCTCTGAGCATCCATCCATCCCGGGAGAACCCTGTGAGCGCGGTGGGTGAGCGACACGCCGCCAACTCTTCATCGCTCTATCGCCTCGACGCTCTATTCGCTCTCTCGTCCCAACAACCTCGCTCGAGGCAAAGCTAAGAAAACAAGCTTACACGAACTCGAGAGTCGTCCACGATGCAGTCCGCGCCGTCCGTGCCCGACTCGGCCATCACCCTCGTCCCCCTCACGCTCGACACGACCCCTCTCTCCGCCTCGCCTGTCAACCTCGGTCCCTCGGCGCCGAGTGCCTTCTCCCAGGCCGACTTGCAACCGCTCAACGAGCTAGCCCGCGTCCTCCTCACAGCCACCAACCCAGCCGTGGTCTTTCCCCCTCCCCCTCAACCCGTTCCGAACAAACGCAGCGTCGAGATCGCCAAAGCGAAAGAAGCGGGGAACGCAGCGTTCAAAGCAGGAGACTGGGGGAACGCGATCAAGCTCTACACAATCTCGGCGGAGATGGCCGCGTCCCGACCCGTGTTCGAAGCGAGCGTCTACGCGAGGGACGAGTTGTCGCTTGCTCTGTGCAACAGGAGCGCGGCGTACCTTGGTGCGGGGCAGAACGTGAATGCATTGGTGGATGCAGAGGCCGTCATTCAGCTCAAGAGGCCGTGGATCAAGGGTCACTTTAGGAAGGGAAAGGCGTTGGCGGCCATGGGCAGGCTCGACGAGGCGAGGGAGGCGTACCTGCTGGGTTTGCAGTTCGATCCGACCGCAGAGGTCCGTCGCGCCGCGTCTTGCCTCCTGGCGCTTCGACGAGGGCACTGACCAACTTCTTCTCCGTTCGCCCCACCGCGCAGGACCTCCATCAAGCCGTCAAGGAGCTCGAGGACCAGCTGCGACAGCGGCAAGCTTCGCAGAAGTCGCAGTCGGCGGGGGGAAAAGACTGAGTAGAAGGGCGCACTCGGCAGTTGTAGACACTTTCGCATCGCTTCTCTTCCAGTCGGCCTTGTTGTAACGAGTCCGTTCGCTTCACCCTGCTTCGGTACGGGGGCGAGTTGATGGCAGTGTACAAGAGAACATCATCCGTTATCTACGAGCAGCCTATGTACGTGTAACGAGCAGGAAAGAGACGTCTAGGGAGAAAAGAAGGCGTCTATCGTCGCTTCCTCGCCTCCTTGATAAGCTTTATCGCCTCTTCCGCTGCAGACCATAACGCCAGTCAGTCCAATCAGTCATCTTCTGAGGCTAAAGGGTGATCAGCGGGACAAGACTGACTGCACTCGGCCCCATGACGAAACAACCTCAACTTGATCCCCACGGGCAACCCTCTCTCCGCGTCCGCAACACGCTTGTAGAACGCCTCGACCGATGCAGGCGTTCCTTGCTCAGGTCTCGTCGGTGGCGGAGAGGGACGGAGAGGGTTATTTGGAGAGAGAGCGTCGGAGAAGGGGTCGTCTGTCAGAGCGAGGGGGTCGGCTAGCTCGGAGCGGGGTGTCGAGGGTGCAGAAGAAGGAGCAGAGGCGCGAGAGGGCGACGAGGCACGCGAAGAGCCGGGCGAGCGGAAGACGTTGAATGGCGACGAGCGCGTCCGGCTGCCCATCTGTGGTCTCGTAGGCGTGCTCGGCTCGCGCTCGCTCATTCGGAGCGTGACCTCGCTCCCACTCGTCCTTCTCACCGGGACAGGCCGCTCGTGCGATCCGTCCCACTGGCCCGGCAGATCAGGCATCTCGCTAAACGGCCGGTCCTCAGCCCCAAGGTCCGCTGAGAACCGCGCCTTCTCCTCGTCGACGAGACGGGCGAGGTCTGAAGCGGACTGAGAGTGGCGCCAGCGGAGTTGGGGCGGGGCGAGAGTTTCGGTCGAGGCGGGATCGGCAACGGGAGTTGTGAGCGTGTCGGCTCGGCGAGCTGACTTGTACGGCGCGTAAGAGACGGCCGACTCGGATCGCTGCGGAGTGAAAGGAGTCGTGACGTCGCGGATGAAGATGGCGAGGACGTTCTGGGGGTACTGAGCGGCGAGCGAGCGGTACAGCTCTAGGTCTTGCTCGCCCGAATCGCCGATGAGGAGGAATCTACGTAGTTGAACGCGTGAGATATAGCGAGGCGAGAGTGGCGAGCGAAAGCTGAGACGCACTGCGACTCTGGAAATTCCTTGAGGATGGCCTCGACATTCGCCCTCTTCCGCTGACCCGGCTCCTCCCACAGCTTCGCCAACGCGCTGCTCGCCCCTCCATACTCCTTGAGCGTGCAGCTTCCTCCCGGGAAGCCCGCCATGACGAGAAACGACCGGACGACCGGCCAGAGTTCCCACGGCGAGTTGCTGACGTAGTGAAAGTGGCAGCCGAGGGTTTGCATCTGTTTGTACCACGACGCCATGCCTGGGACACGGATTTCGTAGAGCTCGCGGACAAAGACGTTGCGGAAGATCGTCTTGGTGCCTTTGAGCACTTCCGTCCACTGACGGCGAGGGCAGAAGGTCAGCAGGTCTCGTCAAACGGAAGGACGCGTGCCAACGCACCTTGATCGTATCGTCAACGTCGCTCACGACCCTCACGCCGCCTCCCGCTCCGCCCTCGCCCTGAATTGCCACGCCCAGCTCGACCTCATCCTCCGCCGTCGGTTTCGCCTGCGCATACCCTCCACCGCCTCCCACACTCGCCGCCGCGCCCGCATCCGTCCAGGAATCTGCCGTCGACACTCCTCCATCAGGCTCGAGCAACTCCGCCACGACCCTGACCTCGAGCTGGTCGAGTCCACCCTCTCCTCCTGCCGAATGAGGCGCAGACCCAACGACCTCCAACCACTTCTTCAACTCTTTCCCTCCGACACTCAAGCGCGTCCTGAACCCTCCACCGGGTGCAACAGTCGAGACAACTTTAGTAGCGAGCGCTCCGTCCCATAACTGTCCGCCTTTCGAAGCGGGGTAAATCGAGATACGGACTTTTCGGGCGGGGAGTTTCTGGCCGAAGAAAGGGAGGAGACGGGTGTGGAGGTTTGTGTGTAGGCGGGGGAGGTCGGCGGGCGAGGAAGGGAGAGTGAAGGGTTGAGGCCAGGTTTCGGGTGGCGGAGCGGAAGAGCTTGATGCGCGCGTTGGCGAGTTGGCTCGCGAAGATACGCGTGAAGAGGCGACAGATGAAGCGGCGGACGAAGCGCGCGAATGCTTCGAGTCGCGGTCCTTCTTGCTGAAGCCGAACGTCGCGCTGCGGAAGCCGGGCGACTTGGGCAGGAGAGTCGCGGAGGAAGGCGAGTTCGGGGCGGACGGCGTGCGCAAGGCAGAGATGGCGTTCGCCGGCCCGCCCAGCTTCGTAGGCGGAATCTCGATGCGGACGTGCGGGCGCCGGTTCAGCTTGGCAGGCGTCGGGACGATCTTCTCGTCTTCGAGTGAGCGTGATGCTGGCAGAGGAGCGGTTGAGGCGTGTGCGGGATGGTGAGCGTGGTGTGGCGGGACAGGGTGCGCGGCAGTGTGCTCAAAGTGGGTGGCGGTGGGACTCCGCATCTTCTCCTCCACCGACATCTCGCTCGGCTCATCCGTCAATTCCTTTCCCTCAACTGCTTCGACTGCCGCGCCAGCCAGCTCGTCCTTCGCATCCCGATCATCGCTCCTCCCGCCGACCTCGAGCAACTTGTCTATGACGCTCGGGTCGTCAATCGCAACGCATCGTAAACTGCTGTCGAGACTTCCGGCTGAGCCCAGAGCAGCTTCTGGCGTGACAGACGGGGCGAGATTGGGCGGGATCTTTGGGAGAGCGGCGAAGGATTTCGCGAGGGCGTAGAAGATACGCTGGGAGCGCGAGGCCTGGGAAAGGGGACGTTGTCGGTAGGCATATCCATGTACGAGTATGTCGAGCACGAGTGCGGGTTCGGCGACATCGTGAGGGGCGGGCTGAAGCGTTGCCCACTGCGGAAGAAGCGAACGTCAGCAGGTCGGGGCGCAAACGACGGAACAGTCACGCACGCCTGAAAAACAAACGATGCGCTCTTCATCGACGTCGTCCGTCAACAGCGCCCTGCCTTTCCCCTTTGCCGGCATGCGCGTTCCACTGCTCGAGGCCGTCGCAGCTGGTGGCGCGTGCGTGCTGAAGTAGCTGCCGATACCAGCCGCCCACCGGCCCGTCCTACTCTCTGTCGAAGCACCTGGCGGCGTCATCTCTCGCGACCTGAGCCTGCCGGACGCAAGCGACGGTTCCGCAAACTCCCCCTGAACCTGCTTCGTCCTGAGCGCCTTCTTCGGCGCAGCGACCACCCTCTCCGACGTCTCCCAATTCGACTCTGTGTGTCCACCAGCACTCGCACCGTTCCCCTGCTGCTGCTGCGCGTAGTACGCCTCTCTCAAATTGGCGAGTTTCCCAGCAGCTGACTCCTTCGCCAACTCGAGTCTCGGAGCGACAAACTCGCTCGTCTGCGAGGCGAGCTTGTTGACCTTGGCGAGGGCTCTGGCGCGGAGCATGGACGACGAGGAGGACGATGAGGTCGAGGCGAAACGCGAGGTGGGGAGGGAATCGGGGCGCGCGGCGGGAGGAGGACGGCGCGGCGGCAGTGGTGGAGGAGGCTGCGGCATGAGTCGCCGCACTGTCAGACGTGCCAGCTGAGCTGAAGCGCGAGTCGAGCGAACGGTTTATGGATGAGGAGGGGACGGTCGGGTTGACCCAGCGCCCTTCTCCTTCTCCTCGCACCTCCTAGTCTGGATCGATGAGCTCGTAGACTGGCTGGAGACACTGTCTGAGTCAGCCTGCCTCGACAGGACCGTCTCAGCTTTGCCGCAACCGTCCTTCCTCCGCTTCGTCGACTCTCATCAGTCGAACAGCGACGAAGGGCGACAACTCGACGCGGGTGTGCCGGCCATGGCTGCAGAACAGCTCACAGTCGCTGCGGCACGCACGGGCGATGCGGCTCCTTCGACTGCGACGCGCGACCCCGGGGGCGAACAAGTTTGCCTCCACCAGCCGCCGGTTGCCGCGGCGGCTCTCTTCCTCGCGGTCGTCGCCTCTTTTTCCTGCTCTTCTTGCTGCCTGCTACTGCTGAGGACTAGTCTCTCGGTGCGGTAGAGCTTTCGCCCAGCCGCCTGAACCGCCAGCTCGCCCTCGACTCCCGCCGACTGTGCTCACGATCGTCAAGTCGGACGATGGTTGCACCCAACACGGCGCTGGAGAACGTCTTCGGCACGCTAGGCGCAGTGTGCTGGTCCATTCAGCTCGTGCCGCAGATCGTGCGTCACGTTCCGCTCATGTCATTGGGTCGAGCTGACGGTTGCTTTCGCCTCGCAGTGGAAGTCCTGGCGGAAGAAGGACACGGCGGGGTTGTCGACGGGGATGATGCTGATTTGGTTCAAGAGTGGTGTCTGGCTCGGCGCGTACTGGTTCGTCGCGCTCACCTCAAGTTCTCCGAGTGAGGCGAGTCTCGAGCTCACATGTGCCGCCTCTTCGCGCAGCTACACCTCCGGTCTCTCCGTACCGCTTGTCGTGCAGTGCGTTCGGTCGCACCCGCTGCTCCCTCTCAGCTCCGACTGCTCATCTCGCTGAGCTGACCCTTTCTGCGCGTAGACCTCAGGCGTTCTGCCTGTTCTCGGCAATCGCCTGGGCGCAATGCCTCGTCTACGACAAGAAATGGAAGGCATGGAAGGCTACGAGTGTCGCAGTCTTTATCTGTGCGCTTGCGGCAGGGATCGAGACGGCGTTGATCTTCGGGACCAAGGTGCGTTCAGTAACGTTCCTCCGTGACCGCTCATCGATCTGACCTGATCAACGCGATCCGCAGGCTCTCCAAGACCGCGGTAACAACAAGATGAACCAGGCGCTCGGCATCATCGCCGCCGTGTTCATCATTGCCGGCTTGCTTCCCCAGGTGTGTTGGCCTCTCGCCTCATCCTTCACTTCCTTGCTCACCCGCATCCCTGCGCGCAGTACTGGGAAGTCTACAAATACCGCGCCGTAATCGGTATCTCCCTAGTCTTCCTCCTCGTCGACCTCCTCGGCGGCGTCTTCTCCTTCCTCTCCCTCGTCTGGACTCCTCCACCCTTCGACGTCCTCGCCTGCGTCTCGTATTCAGGCGTCGTGGCGTTGGAGGTAGGGATCTTTGTATTGGCGGCGATCTTGAACCCGGGGTATTGGAGACGGAAAAGGGAGGAGGAGGAGAGGAGGAACTTGGAGGAGGGGACGGCGACGCTTCCTTCCGTCGAGGGGGTCAAGATGGGACAGCGTACGGACACGGGTGCGACGCTTACACCCGAGTCGATGATGGAGGAGGGAGCGGCGGGCGAGAAGGATGCACGGACGATGAGCGACGAGGAGCGGATACAGCGCGAGGCTGGGTTTGGGTGGTTGGGCGAGCAAGAGCACGTTCCGCATCCACATTTGCATCATCAGCATTAGCAGCACAAGGCAGTGGACGGGAGGGCGTAAATTTTCTTAGAGGGCAACTTCGCAAGATATCTTGTCTTTTCGAACGTCGGCCTCTCGCTTTACTACGTATGTCACAAGTTTGACTTAGTCTGGCGAGCTTCGCCTTTGAGTCACAGACACTGCAGTGCACAGCAGTAGATACGAATCGAAAGCCCAAGACGACCACGTCCCCCCGCTTCTCCTCGTCTCTCCGCTTCTTCTCCTCCCACAACCTAGACCCTTCAAGATGTGCCTGCGGCGACGACTCAGAGGACAGCCTGAGGCATGCGCTTCGAGGCTTGACGGACACCGAGGTCCGCGAGGACTGCGCGCAATCGAAAGCAAAGGGAAGCGGTCGGGTCAGTTCCTTCGTCTGCAGCGAGAGCTCGGTGAGGCGAATGAAAGCAAGCGTACCTTCGTCTGCGCCGCCAAGGACGTTGTCGCTGTGAAAAGGAGCACGCAGCTGGTCAGCGACAGGGGACCTCGGGCCAGCAGCCGAAGGAAGCGATCGCAAGTCCGTCCGCCCCGCCCCGCGCTCACAACGAAGGGAACGCGACGCACAACTTGTAAGTCCTTTGATACTGCTCAATCAGCGCGCCCATCCCACCCTGCGTGAGTCCGCGCCCTCCGAATATGTTTATGGACATGTCCGAGATCTCCTGTCCGCACAAGGCGAGGTAGTTCTTGTTGAGCGCCATCGGGCCGGCGAGGAGGGCTGACTGTTCGGCGTAGGTCATCTTGGTCCTGCTCGTCACGAGAATCAGCTCGTCCACCACATGAAAGCGAAAGTTGGGCAAGGCCCGTCGTCCGAACGCACATCTGATAAGTCAAGTGCTCCAACCACGCCTGTCCCGCATCGATCCTCGCGATCATCTGTCCAAACTTTTGGCGGATGACGGCGTTGTCGATGAGGCGCTTGCCTTGCGACTTGCGCAGGTGGGCCCACTTCCAAGTTTCTTCAAAGACGAGACGCGAGTAGCGCGCGATGCGGCAGTTGATGACCCAGCGCTCGTGGTTGACTGCGCGGCGATAGCGGAAAGACGAGGGAGACCGATCAGGCGACTCTTGCGAAAGAGAAGAAGACGAGCGAACGCACAGTTGGACAAGATGACCTTCAACCCGTTGCCCTCCCCACCCAGCACATTCTCCACCGGTACCCTCGTCTTCTCAAAGAAGACGTACGCCGTGCCCGCAGAAGGAGAATACGACGTCTTGATCTTCCGCGTGTCGACCGTGTCGGGGTCGCGTTCAATTAGCATCATCGTGAGACGCTTGGGACCGGTGCGGACGGCGGTCATGAAATAGTCCGAGAAGTGGCCGCTGTGAAGCGTCGAGTGTCAGCGAGACGTCGGAGACGGTGGAGCGAGAAGGGAGGGGGACGAGAAACGCACTTGGTGATCCACTTCTTCATCCCGCTCACGATCCAGTACTTGCCGTCCTCGCTCAACGTCGCCGAGGTCGTGATACCCTGCACGTCGGAGCCCGCATGCGGTTCCGAGATGGCGAGCGAGATGAACGTCTTTCCGCTGTATAGCCCGTCGTTGCGAGTCAGCGAGCGGTAAAAGGGTGTTGGGACGAGAGATGAGACGCACGCGAGGATGTCGGGCAAGACACGCTGGCGCAGTTCTTCGGGCGCAAAGTTGAGGATGGGAGGGAGACCAATGACCATTCCTGCTTGGAGGCCGGCCATGTAGCCCGGCGCGCCGACGCGGCACATCTCCTGAACGCAGACGAGCTCGTGGAAGTAGTCGAACTCTTCGCCTTTGACGTTGCCGGGCAGAGTCTTGCCGTGCAAGTGGCGTCCTGCGAGAGAATTGCGCAGTCAGTCCCGGTCGTCGTCCACTTCTCCACACTTCCGACTCACCAGGACCCATCCTCATTGCGTGGATGTTCCACTCGTCCGTGCCCATCAACTCGACGAGCTTCTGCGACGGCCGCTCCCCGCTGAGCTCAAACTCGCGCGCCTCCGCCTTCACGTTCTCGTCAAAGAACTTGCGCATTGCCTTCTGCAGCCTGCGGTGCGAGTCCTTGAAGTAAGGTGACTTGTAGCTCGGTACGAGCCAGGAGGGTTCGGCGTAGGGGACGGGACTGAGCTCGCCGTCGAGCGGGAGGAGGTATTTAGGGGAGGAGGAGGACGAGTCGAGTTGGCCGATGATGAGCCGCTTGTATTTCGCGAGGACGGCGGAACGGTGAAGGCTGAAGAAGGCTTCCGAGGCGTCCTTGCCTGCGATGTTGGAGGCGAGGAGCACGCCCGCACCGCCGGGGTGGATGTCGGTGAAGCGGCTCAGGCTGGCGAGAACGGTGTCACTTGGCGATTTCCTCGCTTGGAAAGGGGATGACACGCACTCGTAGACGTCTCCATTTACGACGATCCACAGGTCGTCCTCCTTGTTGTGCTGTGAGCGAGCGAGAGCAGAGCCGGCGCGCCGAGTGAGCGGGGGTGGGTGCGAATGGCGAGACGGCACCACTGCGCACCTCGCTGATCTGCTCGAGGGAGTAAGTCTGAGCTGCCATGTCGACTGCACCGGTCACTAAGCCGGCGAAGGGGTGAACGGAGCGAGGAGAGCGTTCCGGAGAAAGAGCCGTGCGGAGAAGGGGAAGCGGCCGGCACGGAATGTCCTCCGCCCGTCCGGTAATCTCTTTTTCGTAATCGATTACCGACAGCCTCAATCTAAAGGAGCACTGTATTCACCCTCCCATTCAGCCCGGGTAATTCGCTGGATTATACCTCCCAACACTCACCGTCAAACCCACTCATGTCTCTCCAGGACAGCCTGACCATCTCTGGTACTACTTCATACAGCACTCACAGCCTTTTCCAGCCTCTCTCGAGCGAGTTGCAGCCATTCGCCCTCGACTTGACCGCGCACTCGCTTGCCTCGCCCTCCCTCAACACCACTTCACGCTCACACCGCGAACGATGGCGCGCAGCAAGTCCAAGCAGGTCCATGAGGAAGAAGAGTGTGCGTCCACTACCCTCAAACGCGCGCCTGCGGTCGTTGAACGGGCGATGGAGACGCGTTTCTTGACGCCCCTCGAGAGCGGCGACAAATACACCCTCGTAGGAGACTGACAACCGTCCCTACGCGTACGCAGTCGAAGTCGACGAGATTCTCGACCACAAGCGCAAGGTGCGTCCTCCGCTCTCGCCCACTTCGCCCACTTGGGACTGAACCCTCCTCATCGCGTCTTCGATCTTGTTTGGCCGCACACGCAGGGCAAGACGATGACTTATTATGTCTCGTGGGTTGGCTACAAGGAGGAAGACAACACCTGGGAGCCGGCTGCCAACTTCCAGTGCGTCTCCCTCGCGCCTTCCCCTCGCACGCTCTCGAGGCTGATCTTGGGTGTGGACCCGCAGCGCACCCGAGAAGATCGAGGCTTATTGGGACTCGTTGCCCGAGAGTAAGCAGGGTGATCGGCCCAAGAGGGTGGGGTCGACTGGCACGAAGCGAAAGAGGAGGGAGGAGGTGGAGGAAGAGGAGGACGTCGACGAGGACGACGAGGAGGTTGCGGTGAAGAAAGTCAAGGAGAAGAGGAAGAAGAGTAAGAAGGATGTAAACGGTGGGTCGGCCGAGAGGAAGAAGGTCAAGAAGGCGAAGGAGGAGGAGCCGGTTGAGGAGGCGGAGGGCGAAGATGATTCGGTTGGGTTCGGTGCGGTCGACCCCGACCGCAAGCTCGTCGACTACGATCAAGTCGACATCTTCAACAAGGACTCGTGGGAGGTTCGTCTCCGTCTCCCTCCCCCTCTCCCGCCCCTCCTCCTCTCTGACTTGCATTCGCTCGCGCGCAGGACGGGGAAGTCACGATTGAGACGGTCGAGAAGGACGAAGGCCACGGCGTCAGGTGGAATGTCCTGTGGGCCGACGGGACCGCCAGCTGGATCCCCGGCGCTATCCTGCGGAAGAAATGCCCGCAAACGATCATAGACTTTTACGAGGTGAGCGCGCCTGTCTGCCTTTCGCTTTGCAGCTGCGCTTGACGGGATCGAGTGCGCAGGAGCACCTCAGTTTCCGCAAGAAGAGAGAAGAAGAGGAGGAGGAGGAGGAGGCGCAGGCTGAGGAGGATGTCGAGGAGCAATGAGCGCCTCGTCCCAAGTCCGCCTCGACTACCGTCTAACCGTTCCCGATATTCGTGTCACCTCTCGTTTCGCTTTCGCTTTTCTCCCGCGCGCGTCGCTATCCCGGTTTGATTGGAGTTGCCGGTCGGAGACGACGAGGTCGTCTCGTGCAGGTCGCTCGCTCCGCTTGTCAGTCAACAAAGATGCACCCCACCCCGATAAATGGTCCGAACACGAGAACGCGAGCGGAATACAATGCTGAGGATGATGGCGGGACCGCGGGACCCGAAGAGCTACAACGGACAAAGCTGATCACACGACTCCTTCTCGCGGCTCTCGAGCCCGACCTTGCACATACTGACCCTCTCAAACTCGCTCTCCAACTTCCACCCCTTCTTACCCGCCACCCGTTCGATACCCTCGAGCGCGACAATCCGTTCGGTCGACCAAAACGGCCTCGTCAGTCGTTGGACAAGGTCCTTGAGGTCCTTGATCTCCGGATCCGAGACGTCCAGCACGAGTGTCTCGGTCAACTCGGCGACGAGGCGGGTCGATTCCCTCTGATCGGGGAAAGTCGAGCGGAGGTGGTCCGCCGCATGCTGGACATACGACGGCTCGCGCACCTTGACGCTTGGCGGTGGAAGGTGCACGCTCTGCGGTAGAGTCGACGCATGGACGGACGAGGGATGTGCCCAAATCGAGACGGGGAACAGGCGCCAGACGTATTTCTCCGTCTCGCGCGAGTTGCCTTGATCGTCTTTGTCGAGCAGTGTGCCGGTGAGAGGAGGGACGACGGTTCGGCCGGAGTCGTGCGCAATCTGGAGGAGGAAGGACATGGCGTGCTGCATCTCCGCTGCGGTCCCGCTCAAAGAGACGAGCTTGAGGACGAGCGGGAGTTTCGGGACGGAGGTGGGTGTCGCAAGGTCATAGGTGACAGAGGGCTGGTGGAAGCCGAGAGCGCCGGCGATCAGGTCGTTCGTGTACTGCGGGCGGACGGAGAGTCAGCTCGATGTACTGTAAGGGAGGAAGGATGGACGCACAACGTCGCCGCAGCACAGGCAATGGAAGTAAAGCGCCTCCTCGCGCCTCTTCTTCTCAAAGTCAAACTGCTTCCTCCCGAGCCTGCCCGAACTCGTCCTAAACTTTTTGACATCCAGGATCCGCACATCCAGCCCTCCTTCCCACGGGGACTCGAACTCGACCTGTCCATACCCAGCCTTGGCTGCGAACGACGGCTCGTTGTCAAAGATGTCGTCGTCGAGGGCTGAAGGTCGTTTTGGCTGAGCGTGCGTGTGCTGGAAGTCGCGTTGCTCGCCACGTGGGTCGATGAGGAGGTTGGTTGAGGCCCAGGTCAGGCGGTCGCGCTCGAGAGGGAGCTCGGCGATGTTGAGCAGCTTCTGGAAGAGCGAGATCGTCCGTTGCGTCGGGTTGAAGAAGGAGATGCCCTGTGGCATCCGATCATTGGCCTCAGCATCGTGGGAACGAGGTGGACGAATGCACACGCACCGAATTGAGCTTGCCGGTTGCCCAGTTGTCAGGAATCTGCATGTCGTACTCCGAGAGGTCCGACATCCAGGGCACCGGGTCTCTGCGAACCGAGGCATGTGAGCGAAACCCGGGGAGAAGCGCGATTATAGTGGACGCACTGTCGCAGGTAGGTTCCGCTGCGAAGGGCGAACGAACGAGTCAGCTGGGGTTAGCGGGTCTGCCCGAAGGGGAAGACGCACTCGTCAATCCAGAACACTCTCCGGCCCGTCTCGAGCGTCTCGAGCATCCCTCGGATCTTGGCAATTTCATCCGCGTTCGCCGCGTTCAACCCAGCCTTGGCGAGCGGATCGCGCGTGTTGCGGCGGGAGACAAAGCCGCCAAAGCAGTACAGCTCCTTGTCGCCGCGGCAATAGTCCATGCAGCCGTCGTCGCGGCAGAGGACGACGAGTGCCCGGTCTGCGTGGCGTTGGTTGCTGTTCTCGAAAGGGAGAGAGGCGTTGGTGGGCCGTGATGAGGAGAAGAAGGGGGAGAGAAGGTCGTCCTGTGAACTAGGCGGGCCGGCTGAGGCGGACTGCAGGCGGCGGAAGAAGGTGACGAGGTGAGGAGTCGAGACGCCGATGCTCTCGCCCGTCGCCGAGGTGAGCCACAACTGACTGCCCCTGGTCGACCGGGATGGGGTGTTGGCGGAGGGGAAGGCAAAGTGCGAGCCGAGGCGGGTCTTGAGGTAATCGGCGAGCGAGAGCTTGTACTGCTCGCCTCGTCGAGGTGTGCGAGGATGCGTGCGCACCGGCATCGGTACCGTCTCGAGCGAGTCGAAGAGGAGTTTCTGGCCTGGAAGTTTAGACAGCCATGCCGGACCTTCTTCGTCTCCTGCGTCTGCACTCGCCAACTTTGACCGGCTTGAGATCGATATCGCAAGGTTTCGCAGGATGTAGAGGACGAGCAAAGCAGCAGCGACGAGACCCAGCAAGCGAACCAGGCTCGAGTACAGCCTGCGCCGCTGGATCCGCCCTCGACCTCCAAGTCGAGGCGACTTGTTACCGAGTCCCGCCGCCGCCTGTCGGACCCGATCCTTCTCTGCCACTCGAGGCGGCACCTTGGCCTGTCCTCCGCTGTTCATAAACGTCGTCAAGCTCGAAACGCGTTCCATCCCGCTCGACGCCGGTTGTCGCGGCGACCCCTCGTCTCCTCCAAGGTCCAGCGTCGAATGCATCCCTGCGAAACTCGACCTCCGCCGCAGATGCCGTTCCGTTCTCGCTCCTCCATCCAGCCTCGTCGTGGTCGAATGCACCGAACCCTGTCGATACGAGACACCGTTCGTCTCGCCTGCGCCGAAGAGTGGCTTCTGCGAGACGGTAGGCGATAGCCTAGGGTTCAATCCGCTCGACGATAGCCCTCGAGACATCCCACTGCCGCTCGCTCCGGTCCCCTCGTGCTGGGCGTGTCCGTCCGAGCGAGAGACTGGATCGTCGTCAGTCGCTGAACGAGGAGAGGCGGAGCGCATCGTCGCTCAGGGTGCGCGGAACCCGCTTGGCAGCGCTGGTTACGCTGTGTCGTCGAATGCGTCGTCGAGAGGCGGTGCTGGTATCCGTCGAGGCAACTCGCCGCAAGAGCTGCTGGCGTGCGCGAGAGCCGAGAGGAGGATGGAGGAGCACTCGACAGCGCACTCGAGCCGGTCGGGCGCGTGCAGCAGATGGACACGATGCAGGCGAAGCAGGCAAAGCGCACACAGCAGCCATCTCTGTCCTCGAGGTCGAGAGCGCCCACGTCAAGCCATCTCAAGTCGATGCCTCTTCGGGCAATGCTCCCGCCGGAGCGCGAAGATGGCGCGTCTGGCTGGAAGGCGAGCCAACGAACGAGCGTGCGCATCCAGCGTGCGTGGGAGAGGAGGGCAGTTGTGAGAAGGAGAGAGCGAAGAGAGGAAGCGGACCTGGGCGACGCTCGACTCGCTTGTGAGCATGAATGGACCGTTTGCAAGGCATGCGTAAGATGAGAGACATGGACGGCAAGGATACGTGTGCATGTGAAGAGAAGCGAGACGGAGGCAGTCAAGCCCAGAGCGAAAGGAAGTGTCTGGTGTACGGTTGTCGAGTCGAATCGAGTGGACGTCAGATGCGGTGATGATAGTGTCGAAGCGATGGACGAAGCAGAACGACGCCGTTTGCGTGCGCCGTCGAGCGCCCCTCACGCCATCAACTCCCTCTCCTCCTCCTCCCACGCACGCCTCTCCCTCTCCTCGTCCGTCACAACCTCTCCGACCTTCCTCCAGCCCTGTCTGCCTTCGATGCTGCCTGCCGCACCAACTCCTGGACTCGGACTGCGACTCCTGGCCGAAAGCGATGGCGACGCCGAGCGACTTCCTCCCCCACTCGCAAACGACGGTCTCGGCGAGAGGAGCGCTCCGCCGATATCGTGCTGTGCTCCTCCTAATCCATTCTGCTGCCCCGCCATTGGCGGACTCGCCACGACCGTCCCGCTTCTGGTACGCATTCCCGCGCTCGTCCCGTTCGACGCAAAGCTCGACGCGCGACTCTTGCCCTTCCTGTCGACTCCGCCGCGCGAGGGAGGAGGCCAGGACGCGCCGGGGAGGAGTTCCGAGTCGTCCCAGGTTGAGGGGTAGCCGAGCGCCGAGCGGTCCCATGAGCCGGGGTGGCCAGGATCGCCTTCGTGCGCCCAGCCCATCGAGTCGAGTGTTAAGCCGGCGGCTGCGGCGATCAATGTCAGCGTGGTGAACATGGCCAAGAGTGGGTAGACTTACCGCGGATGAAGATGGTCCCGTCCATCGCCTCGGTGCCAGGCAAGCTCGACGTAAACATCCCCTTCTCCGAATGGCCAAAGTGCGTCGCAGCAAAGAACAACGACCTGACGACCTTGGTGACGTGCTCGTCGTGGTGATCGACCGCGCTCGCAAGTGCCTTCATCCACGGGTTCGCAGCCTCGTCGACCCGCTCGTCTGGGCCGTCCTCGTATTCCTCCTCCGCTGCTGAGCCGTGGAAGCCGTTCGCTGCTGAGAGCGGGTGATCATCCGACGCTTTAGGCGTCAAGGGTGACTCGACGTATCCCTCGTTCAGAATGTTCTGCTTTGAAGCGCCCGACATGGGCGAAGTCGGCCTCGACTCGTGCGGATCGTGCTGGCTCGAGTGGCGGTCGACAAGTGCTTCGTCGAGTGCGCGACGGACGGCGGTCTTGCGCGGGCGGGGAGAAGAGAGGGTCGAATCGGGCGGGCGAGGGTAGGCAGAGGCAGCCATGAGCGTCTCGGTGATGTACAGTTCGGGGCTGCGAGCGGCGGCGTCAGTGAGAGCTGAATCACAGGAAGAGAAAGCTCTCGACGCACCGTCCGCGAGAGATCCAGTATGCGATGAGGATGCGGAAGTGCGAGACGAGGAGGTACGGGCGGAGGTGGGGCGAGACGGCCTCGAGCAAGGGCGGGAGGAACAGGACGCTCGTCAAGCCGTGCATGCTGTGCTCAGGCAGCCAAACTTTGGTCAGCCACTGCCTGCACTTGTGAACAGGAGCTGAACGACTCGGTTCGCCCGGACGCACTCGAAAAAGTCCAGCTTGATGTCCCTGTACCCGGGCCTCGTCGCCGCCGCATAAACGACAGTTGCCATCCAGAACAACTCCTCGCACTTCTCGACACACTCGTCCCAGCTCGGGATACCCCTCATGCCCCTCGTCGCGCGCTTCCTCCTCTCGCTCGGCTCGGCGTCCTCCCACCCAGCCGACTTCTCCGTCGAGAACTTCCACTCCTCGCACCACTGGACAATCCGGCCTGCACGGTTCCGCAGCACCGCATCGAGCTTGGGCATGTCCGAAAGCTGGCCGGCGTTGCCGGGTGCGAGTGCGTCGTCGTGCAAGATCCGCGCGAGGATCGTGAAGCCGCTCAGGCCTTCGCGGGGGTACCGTCGGTCGCGAGGAAGCGAGGCGGCTGTGCGTGCGAAGGAGTCGGATGGCGAAGCGGGAGGGAGGGAGGTGGAGAATGTGGAGGGGGCGGTAGAAGCTGGTCCGGGGGCAGAAGAGGGCGCAGACGTGGACGAGTGGCCGTTCGAGAGGAGACCGTTCGCAGCGAAGCGGAGGCTCGAGATGGCGGACGAGAGGGTCGACTGGAGCTGCGAGGGTTTGGGAAGGCGCGGAGGCCAATCTTCCGGGAAGAGCGAGGCGACGCGTGCGTCGTGAACGGCACACATGGCGAGTCCTGCAGTCGCTCCCTGTATCAGTTCAGCTTCATCCCTGACCCGCATGCAAACTCACCTTCCGCAACATGCTCATCCAAGCCAAATTCGACCCCATGCCCGATATGAATGAGCGGGTGGATCGCGCCGCTCACAGCGCGGACGAGCATCTGTCCCTCGCCGCCGAGGAGGTACTGCTCAATGACGGGCACGGCGGACGACGCGTGGCGGCCGTAGTGGGGAGAGTTGGGCGCGGGAGGGGTCGAGATGAGCCGGTGGAAGAATTTGAGGTAGTTGGGGTAGTAGCTGCAAGCGTTAAATACAGAGTCAGCCGACGAACGAGAGGCCGAGATACCAAATGCAACGCACCGCTCATCTCCGAGGTGCTCCGTCCAGTTCATCTCGTCAATCTCGACCGGCGCTATCGGCGGCATCGGTTTCTGCGGGTGCCCACGGCCCTGTCAGCTCACTCTCCAGCATATGCTGAGCGACTTGACGCACGAAAGCCGTCGCATGGTGCAGCTTGAATATATCTTCGAGGAGGGCGGGGGAAGCGCCGAGCGAGTAAGCCGCGAGAACTACGCACATCAACCGCGTCAGCCACAGCTTCCTTCCTCACAATCGTACATCTCGCACTCACGGTGGTGCGAGCAATGGTTGTGGAAACCCTTGTCGTTGAAAAAGGTGTGTGCGCTGCGAGGGCCGGAAAAATCGGGTCAGTCCGTTCGTCTCGCATGTGGCATCGCTCGCACAGCAGGACGCACTGGATGTGGTTCTCCTGTTCGTGGTCAAAGAGGAGGAGGACGTCATCTTCGACCTCAGTGAACCCGGGGAAAGATGCGTCGTCGCGGGGAAGGTGACGGCTTCCGCTTGGCGTCTTCGGTGCCGCTACTAGACGAGCACGGCCAGCGCGACGGCGGGGAGGGTGCTCCACTCGCAAAAAGGGAACGGTGCGCGCACCTCGAGACACCGCCTGACCGTCTCCCTGCTCTCGGCAGTCACTCCACCGACTCCCGCCGTGCTGCCGTGCGTTGGCGCCTTCATCCCGCCAAAGAGCCTCTTCGGGTCGAGTCTCTGTGCGCGCTGGAGCGCCGTCTCGTGCATGGGGGACAACGGGCGCGGCGATGCGGGGTTCGAGGGCGGGAGCGGCGGGTACGAGTGGGTGCTCGACGTCGACAGCGAGAGGGACGGCGGGGAGTGAATGGTGGGCAAAAGGGAGTCACTCGGCTTGCGCAGGTGCCGCGAAGGGAACGGTGCCATCGTTTGTGCGGCGTGTGCGGTCGAGTGCGATGAGATCAGGAAGCGGGGGAAGGAGAGAACGCCGGCGCGTGATAGCGGTACGGCTCAGCTCGTGTGGTCCCTGCGAATCTTGTTAGCTGCAGCACGAATTGCGTAACAGCACGAGCGGCGGTGTGTGAGGAAGAAGCAGCGTCACGATCTTGGCGGGGGGAAGGCGCAGAAAAAGGGGGCAACTCGCCCAGCGGGGCTTGCTCTTGTATGGCGTCGTCTTGTGCGCTGGGGAGACTCGTGCGCCCTCTTCTCAACCAACATTCTCATCTTCGAATGGTCCACCCATCACGCAGGCGGCGAACGCGACAAAGGGAGCGATTTCTCCGTCGCAAAGTCCTCGTTGCGCGCGCGCTCGCGAGCAAGGACGCGGTCTGAGAGCACCACAGACGACACAGGACGACGTCCGCGGGACGCCCCGAGCGCAGCATCGGCTCCCGACAAGCCCTGACGCTCATCCAGAACTCCTCTTCCTCTTCCCTGGCCTCTCGCCTTCGCACACGTCGCGGCTTCTTCGTTAGAGCCCGCCCTAACGCTGCGCAGATGGCACCATGTCGGCGAGAAGTAAATCGCCGTAAGCGAAGAACAAAATGTCGCTCAAAACGCCTTCACGTTGCTGCGTTGCTGCGTTGCTGACGCTTCCCCGGCCCCTTCCTCCCTTTTCGCACCGTCTCCCCGCTGCTCTGCCTCTACCCTCCAGGACTATCGCCGTTCCCGCCGTAGGAGGCGGCATGGGTCGAGGTGTCGAGTTGTGTGCGAGTTGCAACGATGACCAGGAGCGTGTCGTCGGTTTCCGATGTTGCGTTTGGGGCAACGAGAGGGTGAGACGGGGAGGGAAGCTGACGGGAGAGGGCTTTATTCTGCCTGAGGAGTAAGGCATGCTCTTCTCTCCAGGTCCGCTGGAGAGCTTGAGCGGCTTTGTGAGGATTCGCTGGCGAGAAGGAGGGCGAGGACCTCGCGACTTGCGTTCTATAGGCGCTCTCCCCTCGCCTCTCTCGCTCTCTACGCTAGTGCCCTCAGTCAATTGAGCTACTTGCGAACTGTCCACGAAGAAATCGCGGCAAGTTCACGGGACAAGTCGTCTCCTCTCGACTTGACCTTCCCAGTTCCGCTTCACCGCATCCCTCCGACGCCCGTCTCACGCTTGCGTGCTTCGCCGTTGTAGCCCGAGTCCAAACGCTAGCCAGGCACGGCTCCTACTGCACTCGTTGCGTTACTTTGTCGACAACCCCTGCGGTCATTCGGCCGGTCGAGATGTCAGCGGGCGATTCTCTCTCGCCTCTACCCTGATGCTCGCCCACGCTCTTTGTTTCTTCGACCTTCACACTCTGTGCCAGCTCATCCGCGAACATGTCCATCGGACGTCGTCCGTCGAACGCCTCTTCATCCGGCTCGTCTTCCTCAACGACCCCTGTGCTCGCCCTCTTAGTCTCAAAAGATGACCTCCTCGCACTGGCCAATGACGACGTCAACTTTTGGAAGTCGCTCAACGCGCCAACATACCCTGTCGCGCCCTCACCACCTTCATTGCCGCCGGGTCAGCCTCTTTTCCGCCTCCTCCGCGACCCCGTCGCTCCTCCCGCCAGGCCAACGAAACAACGTCGACCCAGCACACCCTCGCCGGCACATCCAGTGCGCTGTGAAATTACCCCAGCTTGTGCACGCGGGATTTTTTCCTTCCCCTCTCCCTCGTCCCTCTCGACTTGCTCTCCTCTGCCGGCTAAGCCACGACCAATCTCGATCCCTCTCCCCCGCCTCCGCAATCTCCAGATTCTCCAAAGCCCGATCGTCAAGCCCTCGACGTCGCCCAGCCTCGTCTCGCCGCTCTTCCTCCCGCCAATACTTGCCGAGTCGCTGCCCTCGCTCGCTTCGTCCGCCTCCTCGGCCTCATCAGCCTCGTCAGCCTCACGCTCGGGCCACGACGATCATTCGCTCGAGTCACTCTTGCCGAGCGAGTCGCAGCCTCGCAAGCCCCCTTCTGAGATGCTCGACCGCCTCGACCTGGTCTGCGATCTCGACGTCGACGTCGACGTCGACTTACACGTCCTCGTCGGCATTGTCACACAATGAATTGTACTTTGTCCCGTATGAGCAGACGGGGACAGTGGGAGAAAAGGATGATTGAGGGAGGGGGACGGGAAGGGCGCGAGGATGTGCGGCGGTGAATGGAGGATCACTTAGGGGCCGGCCGCGAAATGACAAGTTTGTGTGCACGATGAGGATGAGTAGCGGGATGGGCGCTCGGGAGCGAAGGGTGGGACTCTAGCAGGCGCAGCGAGATGATGCGCAAAACAAACGATAGATAAGGCAATAACAAACGGGTGCATACAAAGAACAGGGCAGGCGGGTCAGCGCATAGTTCGACGCGTCTTCGTCGTGGTGGCGGGACGGTTGAGAGCGGTTCGGCGAGGACTGCCGGGCGGCAAAGGCGGCTCGTTCTCTTGGAGTGCCGAGACGTGACGAGAGGCAATACCGGAGGCGCGGTCGGAGTTGCGGTCCGTGAGAGGCCGTTGCTCGACTGGCGGCATAGGAACCTTGGTTGAAGAGGCGGCCGGACGAGCGGAAAGGAGAGAGGGCGGAAGCGGGGGAGAAGGCGAGAGCAGGGGAGGAATTGAGCCGTACAGGAGGATGTCTTGCTCGCCTGTGCAGCCGTGCAGAGCAAGTTCAGGGGCCGCTCGTCAGAGTCGAGCAGGATCGGGCGCACCGGCGAAGAGCGATCCGCGCATGAGCGTCTGGTGGTACTTCCAGTCAATGATCGGCGAGAAGAGCAGCTCCTGACCTGGAGAGGAATGGCGTGTCAAGATGGAACGAAGAGACGAGAGAGGAACGAGACGAACGAAGCTCCGTGTCCACCGCGGCGAGAGCCGCCTCCGCGTCCTCACGATATCTCGGTCGCCAGGCAAAGCCTGCACGCCTATCTCGCTCCGTGAATTTAGGCCGTTCAAGCCACAAGGACGCCGCGATGTCGCCGAGGCAAGGGACGTGCACCGGCGTTGGATCTGCTAGACCGACGATGACGGCGGAAGCTGAAGTTGGAGAAGCACTGTCGCCGTTTCGTGGCGTCTCTTCGATGGCGAAGATGAAAGAGTGGAGGCGACCGGCGCGGTGAATCGTCTTGATCCGCTCGAGCTCCTCGAGAGGCGAGAACGATGCCGAGTCGCTGTCCGCCCTGCATGCCCAAGTGCTGAGAGGGTTGGAAAGGTGGTCGACGAAGGGATGCAACCGAGGGGGACGGAAGTGATCGAGTTGGGCGAGACGTCGACGAGGACGGATCGGCCAAGGCAGCGCAGGGCTTCGTTGACCAGATCTGTACAGCAGCCACCGATGTCACAGTCTTGAGGCCAGAGATCCTCGGCTTGTGTAATGGCACGAGCGATGCCAGGACGCGGTCGCGAGAGGAGGTTGCGTCGAACGGTTGACCGGACGAATGGACGACGGATGCCAACGCAGAAACGGGAGCTCCCTGAGCGTGTAGTGCTCAGACGAGAGGGGCGAGATCAACGAGACCTGCACAAAGACTGTCAGCATGCGTGCACTTTCTAAGCCGACCGGAAAGGTTGGAGCGCAACGTGGCGACTCGCAAGGTGCTCAGACTCGTCTCGAGCCAGGCCCGGTCGCGTCCCTGCTCTGACTGACTGCGCGTCGTAGGGGGGGAGAAGACAGGTTGCGGGCGAAACGGGGCGGCGGAACGAGTCGACGAATTGTTTGACGCGCTTGGCATTGGCTTATCGTTGGGCGGAGAGGGCGGGTCACGAGGGGGAGGACGGCGCAGAGGGCGTGAAGGTGGCGTCGGGGGAAGGGCTGGCGCGGTGCGGTTGCGATTGGCTGCGCTGCTCAGGTGGACGTCGATCTCGGCGTAAAGAGGAGGGTCTGGCGGCGGGCTCTTGCCCTTCGAGGGTTTGGCCGGAGTTTCCGTCTCGGTCTCAATGAAGAAGCGATAGACGAGAAGTTCGATAGCCTCGTACAACAAACGAATGCCGGGATCTAGGTCGGCGAAAGCGTCGAAATCTTCGTCTTGGCGCTTCTGCGCGTAGAACCGCTCGTTCTCCCTCTTCCACACGAGCTTGTTGCCCAAGTTCAGCACAAGTCCCGCGGGGTTGAGCAAGTCGACGCCGGTCCGGTCGGAGTGACGACGGAAGGAAGGGTAAAGGTTGCCTGCGCAGTCGACAATCTCGCCGGTATTCCGTGCGAAGTACTTCCGGGAAAATCGCTCTCCGTTCTGACTGGGCGGCGAGAGGAGCGTGATGAAGACGCGTCGGGGCCGTCATTGACGAGCTGAGGGCGAAGCGAGTAAAGTTGGTAGCGAACATCCTCGCGACCCCCGACGAAGTCCTCTTGAAGAGTCTCGTCTAGATAGTGGATCTGCACTCCAGATCCCGCCGCGGCAAGTCGTCAGGGGACAGTAAAACCCGGACTGGAGAAGAAATGCTCACCATGTCGGACGGCCTCCTGCGGTTTTTAGCCTTGTTCAGGACCTTGTCTTGACTCTTGAGCATGTGAAGGAGTGTACGGAGGTCGGGTGCCGGGACGCAGGAGTGCAGGACATCGTAGCCGAAATGAAGGTCGCGGGGAACTGCGCAAGTTGCGTTTCAGCTTGGCAGCCTGGAAGACAGGCAGGCGACGTGCGTACGTTGGATTAGGTTCGGCGGCTTGTGGAGCTCGTCGCCCTTTAAAACCAAAGCTCGTTCTGGAGCCTTTCTCTGCAGAACAAATGAAACGAACCCATCAGTCACACATACAATGGAACGAGCCAGGACAGACGGGACGGCGGACCTTGAGCTTCGTGCCTACACCGGAGTCAACGACGTGCGCGCGTTGACAGGCCCAGGTCTTCTGTCCCACCAAGCGGTACTTCTCCTTCCGCACAATCCGACTCGCCGTCCGTCCCGTAACCTCGTCAACGTCTTTGGCCGGTGTCGGCGCAGTCCGCTGAGCCGTGCTGGCGTGGTCGTCGTACCCTTCTTCTTCTTCTTTCTCTACTTCTTCGTCCCGGTCTGCATCCAGAGAGCCCGACCCGCCAGGACGTCCAGCTCGTCCAGCTCGGCTCCATCGAAGCGTGGGGACAGCCCGAGACGCATGTAGACCATTCTTGGTTCCGTCGGCATCCTGTTACGTCCCCAAGCAAGCGACCGACGAGAGCTACGCGACTTGTTTGAGCGAGCTAGAGAAGCGAGGCGATCGTTCAACAAAATCAGGACTCGCTCACTCTCCTCTTCTTCTTCATGCGCGGCGGAGGGCTTGACAAGTTCAACGAGATAGAAACATCGCAATCAGGTGATCATGATGAGGCGCGAAGTCAGCGACGGGAGGATGACCCTCCCGCCTCAGCTCCTCCTGCTCTTGCGTAGATAGAATAAGCCTTTCGAACGTCGTCTTTCACGAGCAGGTAGCCGAGTGGACCCACTCCCGACAGCCTCCATCACACGCCTCACTCTCACCTGCCCTACACGCATGTAAACATCGGAAACCAACAACACGCTCATCCCCGGCCGGTCGTTGCAACCCGCAAACGATTCGAAAGACTCGGCCAATGCCGCCTCCTCGATGGGGACGGCGGTAGTCCTGCAGGGTAGAGGCAGAGAAGCGGAGAGAGGACAGGCAGGTGGCTTACTACTACGCATCTCGAATGCCGCATCATCACAACTTGTAACCGTGCGTGCGCGCGGCGGTCTAGCGAAGCCTGCGCAGCATACTCTGGGGCGAGTGAGTAAGGGAATTGAGGTCGTCCCAAACGAGACGACGAGTTCTGCTTCGCTTCCTCGAGGTCTCGCTTTCCGGAAGCTCTCGCTCCCAGCTCGCGAGTGCACAAGCGGGTTACAGACGCAAGATTACGCCTCGGCAGGCTCCTCCGCCGGTCCCTTGTGAGAGACGTAAATGCCATCGAGGACTTCAGACCGTTGAAGCGTGGGCAAAGCATTTTGAGCCGGGTGTTCGATAGTAGACGGGTCGTAAGATGCCGTAGGAGTCGTTGGGGGAGAAATGGAGGCGATCGGAAGGAAGGAACAGGGTACAAACGCGGTAAAAAGGTCAGCCGTCATCCTCGCCCTAAGTCGCCCGAACGGCACGTCAACGCACACTTGCGGATGTCTTTGTTACGAACAAGAGTCTGGCCGTGGATGGACGCGGCCGACTGCGAGACGGCATCGACGTCGTTGCCCTCGAGGATGATCTCGTCCTTCTGCGCCTTGGACTCGGAGATGGTCACGCCCTCGAGCATCTTGACGTGGCGGACGCGCTTCTCGCCCAAGAAGTTGCTGCGAACCCGCCACCGAGCGTGTCAGCGAGGTGGGGTAGAGATATAAAGGGAGGCAAGGTGGAACGCACCGGATCTCGACAGACTGCTTGTCACCGGCAATGATGACGTTGATGGGGAAATGAGCATAGACGAGGCGCATCTTGTACGCAAAGCCGTAGCGGACGCCCTGGATCATGTTCTCGATCTGCGAGCGGATGGTGCGCAGGCATGCGACGTGCTTGCGACCGCCGTGCCAGACGACGAGACGGACGCGGTGGACCGGCTTGAGCGCCTTCTCCGAGGGGGTGAGAACGCGGATCGACATGTCGACGTGCTGCGCGTTCTGCGAGTGTCGAACCCGGGGTGAAGGAACGGGTCGGATGAGGGGATGACGACGACGGCAACGGCGAAGGTGGCGGCGACGATGCAGGGTAGCAAATCGACGAAGCATGCAGGGTAGACCATCAGCAAACCGCCACAAGCGGAGAGCAACCGAATGAGACGGCACCTTCTGGAGGGTACCGCGGGGTCCGGTGACGGTGATGACACGGGACTTGACGGTGACCGTGACGCCCTCCCTGCGGTTCGCACAGACCGAGTCAGCCCACAACGACAGCAGAACCACAAGCGAGCTCGCGAGCGTACGGGACCTCGAGCTCCTCTTCCTTGTAAACTTGCTTCATCTGCGGCGCGAGCAATGCGAACAAAGGTCAGTCCGCCGTTCCCCTGTTCCCACTCATTGCCAGCGTGCACGTAGCCGGCGTCTCGAGTCGTAGCGAGGCGATATGAGCGAGGTCGATGTCGCGAGGGTGGTGGGTGCTCGAAGTGGGTGCGGCCCTGGCAACTCGTCCCACGCGCCCCGTCCAAGCTGCGCATCCAGTACCATCGTCCTCTTGCGACCACGCTTCGCACGATCCCGCCCATGCGAACGATCCACCCGCGCGAGCCGTCGAGCGCCGCGCGGTCCTTCGAGCTTTTCCCACACCGGTCCTCGCTCGCTCGACGTCCATTCGAGCTGGTTGTCGGACAGGGGGGGACGGGCGAGTCGGGAGCGTCTGAGCAGGTAGGAGCACGGGCTTACGGCGGCGTCGAAGGAGCGGGTCGAGACGGGGCGAGGACAGCGAGCGCGCCGACTTCGAGCACAGCAGGACGGACGCGGCGGGCCCCTGTCACATTGCCCTTTTCTCTTGTGGCGCACTGCATGGGCGGGGATCGAGACGGTCTAGATACAACGTACAGACGCACAGCTGTACGCCAGTGCTTGTCCCGCCGAGTGAGGTGCCCTTCTTCGCCTCCCAGCTCGCCCTCGCCCCCTTGCCCACCGCCCACTCACGCTGACTCGCACAGACAGCCCGTGCAGCCACTCCGAGCCACTCACAGCACCCACAGAGAGGAAAAGCTGAACCGCTTGAGCCACCCCGCTGCCTTCGCGCCCGCTCCTCATCTCGTCGTCACCCGACGATACCAGTCACTCATCGCTGCCGGCGACCGCGCGAGATGAGTTGGTACCCTCCGCCTGATCCCTACTATGGCTACGCACCTCCTCCGCCTGCGCAAGCCGCCCCGCCCCCAGCCCAGCCCTACTACGGCTACCCTCCCCCTCCCGCTCCTGCCGCTTACCCATCCGCCTACCCACCCGCACCGCGCTACGACTACGGCCCTCCCCCTCCCTCAGCCTACAGCGCGTACCCGCCCGCCCAGCCCGCCTACCACCACTACTCGTCTCCCCCTCCTCCTGCTCCCGCCCCTCCTCCCCTCAAAGAAGGCGAACTCCGTCCCCCGCCCGATGTCGCCCAAGACCCAAACTCGTTCCGCCGGTACTTTACCCAGCAACTGCAGGGTTTGACGTTCAACTCGAAGCCGATCATCACCAGCTTGACGCTGTTTGCGCACGAACATGTCGTCAGGATGAGCGGGGTTGTCGCTCAGTGCATGGAGGAGCACCTCAGAACGGTGAGTGCGACCGTTCCCCTTTCTGCCCTGACCGAGCGCGATGCGTCTTCACAGCGGATTTTGGGCCCGGATGTTGAGCGAAGGTGCCATGTGGGGGATGAAAAACGAGACGATTGGTTTCCTCCGGTGCGAGACTCGTGCGCCGACCTCGACTGCTGCTGCACTGCGCGAGATCGTGTCATCCTCCGTCCGTCGTTCGTTGCCGCGATTGCTCGCTCGCTCGCCTTCTACCCGACCCGGTTTCTCTCGCTGCGCACCCTGCTGGTTCGCAACTGCGTCGTTCGCGCCCGCTTTGAGCACCGCGCAAGTTGTCACGAGCTCGCGAGCCGTCTCCAAGCGCATCGCGGAGGCGCGACGCCCAGCGCTCTCGACTCAGCAAGTCGTCCCTTGTCTCGAGAGCAAGACCTGACTGACCCTCCTTCTCCCTCGCTCCTCTCCTCTCGCGAGCTCCACAGTGCCCACCCCACTACGTCCTCCCCTCCTTCTACCTCCTCGACTCGATCTCGAAAAACATTGGTCCGCCCTACCTGGCCCTGTTCGCACGCTTCATCGAACGCGTCTTCCTCTTTGCCTACCACTCCGTCGACACCTCCACCAAGACCAAACTTGAGGAATTGCTGGGGACATGGAAGACGGGAGGAGCGGATGGAGGGGAGTTGTTCAGGATGCCTGGGGAAGAAGGGGAGGGGAGGGTGCAGAGGGGCATCGAGGGGGCGATATTTGGTGCGAGAGGGAGGGGGGATGGGTTGGGTGGGAAGACGAGTCGCGGGGCGGAAATGTATAACGCTGGGGTGCGTCCGCTCGCGCTCCGTTTCACCCTTCCCATCGAGAGAGAGGACTAGACTGACGCCTTGTTCGCCCGCCCGCGCAGGTCCAACAACTTCCGCACGTCGCCACCTCGACCGAGCGCTCTGGCGTCCTTTACGACGTCCGCCGCCTCCTCTCCCTCCGTCAAGACGCAGCCACCTCGAACCCATCGGACCAAATCAACGCCTCCCAGATCCTTGCGCTGAAGAAACTCGAGTCGTTGATCCTCAATACGCAGTTGACGACGGAGCAGGTGAATCAAATCAGGGGTCAACTTGCGGCTTTAGCGCCTCCGCCTGTGGCGCAAAGACCGAGTGCGAGTCCGGTCCCGCCTCCTGCTCCGTCGATTCTCTCGCCAACAGTTCAACCCGCTGCGTCAGCAGCATACGCAAACCTCCTACAGCCTCCCGCGCCCGCTCAATCAACCGCAACGTCCGGAATCGACCTCTCGCTCCTTTCGAAACTCACCGCCTCGGGCGCACTCGCGAACCTCTTCTCCCCCTCCGCTGCTTCCACTCCTCCGCCGGGGATCAAGGTCGAAGACGAGGGAGGGAAGAAGGTCAAGGTTGAGGATGAGACGGTCACGAAGGCTGAGAGAGACGAGTTTGCTAGTGCTTGGGAGGAGGAGATCATTAGGCTTGGGGTGGGGCTGACGAACGCCGATCTCCTCGTGTGCGTTCCGCCCTTCCTCTCACCACTCCGTTCGCGCTGACACTAAGCTTCCCCCGCGCAGCCCCCGCCCTCAGGCACTCCACCTCCTCACCCTCTCCCTCCCTCTCCAATGCAACCAATGCGGTCTGCGCCTCTTCGACTCGCGCCAAGGCAAACACAAGATGGACCAGCACCTCGACTGGCACTTCAAGTACAAAAAGAGGATGAGGGAGGCGAGTGGGAGGGCGAGCGGGAGGAATTGGTTCACGAGGGAAGAGGTGAGTTGTCGTTCGTTCGTTCCGAGGCTGGTGGAACTGAGTATGGGTTCCGACGCCCTCGTAACAGGATTGGTACTCGTCAGACGAGTCTCACGCCTCAGCCGCCGACGCTTCTTCCTCCTCACTCGCACCGGCCTCCTCCTCCGCACCCTCGATCGACCGCGCCGCCTTGAAGAAACAAAAAGTGCCCGTCCCAGCCGCAGGAAGTGACGCCGCGAACCTCGGGTTGGGCGACAAGCCGTGCCCGATCTGTCAGGACCGATTCAAGAGCGAGTGGAGTGACGAGGAGGAGGAATGGGTTTGGTGGAATGCGACGGTCGTTGATGGCGTCGTGCGGCTTCTTCCTCTCACTCTCGTTGGACTCGAGAAGTGACTGACGCGACGTTGCGCAGCTCTACCACGCTACCTGCCATGCTGAAGCCGCCCTCTCGCGCGCTGCCAACCCGTCTAGGACCGCCACGACCTCCGTCCGCACCTCTCGCGAGTCGACGCCCCTCGCATCGCGTAAGCGGAAGGCCGATAGCGTCGGACCTTCGCCTATCAAGCAAGAACAGGATGCGGCAGCGGGTGTAGGTGAAGTCGGGCGGGGTGAGGAATTATCGGCGGGTGAGGAGCCAGAGGCGAAGAGGATCAAGAGTGAGCCCGAGGTGGAGGAGGCAGAGCAGCAGGATAGCTTGAGCGTGGGTGGCGGACGCGGCGCGCTGTTCTTGCCTGAGCCTGAGCCCGAGCCCGAGCAGGAGGCGGCGGCTGTAGCGACGGGTGAGGCGGCGTCGACTGCTTAGGGTGTTCTGATATCCCGCAACGATAGACGCAACTAGTCTCGAGGTCTATCGAGCGAAGAAAGCCGGCAGAGACCGCAAGGAGCGAAAGCATAGTCAGCGTCGCTTAGGACGGCCGACGTGTTCCCGCTTTCGTCAACATCCACGCACACCACTAGCTGGGCGACGACTGACAAATAACATTGAGATCGCGAGGACGTAAGGCCAACGAAACTTAAGCGAGTCCGAACGGCTTGGGACCAGGAAGGTGGTCAATGTCCTCCGACGCGATCATCGACTGCTTCGCGTCGTAGATAACGTCGAGCGAGGGATCCGTTCCAATCATGTTGTGCGGGAAGCCAATCTCGAATGCCTGGACGGCGTCAATGCGGGCGATTTGCTCCTTCGTCAACTTGATCTTTAGCGCCTGGATGTTGTCTTGCAAGTGCTGTTTGGCTAGAGCGAGGTCAGTGGGTGTCGCGAGACAAGAGGAGAGCTCGGAGAAGGACGCACCGAGACCTTGCGACCGCCAACGATGGGGAAGACGTTCGGTGCGCGAGCGAGGAGCCCTGCGCACGTCAGAGTGAGCGCCGTCTCGTCGAAAAGCGCGAGGATGGGACTCACATGCGAGTGCAATCGCCGTGACGGACTCGATGCCGTGCTCAGCCGCGACCGCAGCGAGTACTTCCGAGTACTTGATCTCGAGATCTGACTGCTTGTCCTTCGCCTGTTGGCCGCGCGCACGGATGGTCTCGCCGCTCGCGAGGCGCTCCTCGAGCTGCTTTTTGGTCATGAGTCGACCGGAGCCGATTGCGCCCCAAGGAGCGAGGGCGAGGCCAAACTGGCGGCACATAGGAAGGATGTCGCGCTCCATGTCACGGAACATGACGCTCCATCTGCCTTGGTAGATGCAGAAAGGCGTCTTCCCGTGGTCGATGGCGTACTGGTTGGCGGCCGAGACCACCCAGGCGGGCACGTCGGACGCTCCGAGGTAGAGAACCTTGCCCTGCTCGACGAGGACGTGGAGCGAGTCCATCATCTCCTTGATCGACGTCGTGTAGTCCCACCAGTGGACATAAAGTATGTCAATCCACTCCGTCTGAAGCTTGGCGAGCGAGTCGCGGACCGAGACGTGGAGCGAGCGGCGCGAATTCCCGCCGTAGAGAATCGCCTCCTTCTTTCCCAGCGCCGACTCTTTGTAGTTGCCGGTGTACTTGGTTGCAATGATGAGGCCTGGGTGGCAAGTTCAGTGCGAGCAGTGAGCGTAGAAGAGGAAGAGCGGAACTCGCGGTCGCGAATCTTGCGCTCCTTTAACCACTCCCCGAACCAGATCTCACTGTCCTCGCCCTGTCAAGACTGAGTCAGCGCTGTTTCGGTTCCTCTTCGCCGGCGAGCTCACCTGGTACAGGTTCGCCGTGTCGACGACATTCCCGCCTGCCTCGACAAAGGCATCGAGGAGTTCGAAAGCCTGCTCCTTCGACACCGATCCGAGCATGCCCTGCCACTTTTCTCCGAGGCTCATGATGCCTGTGCGCGACTCGGCAGGTGTCAACACGCTTCACGATGGAATAAAGCGAGCGAACGCACCGAGTTGAAGGGGAGAAGCACGAAGTCCACAGTTGGCGCTCATGATGCGGTAGCGGGCAAGCGGTGAGGTTGCTGAGACGGACAGAGTACGAGCAGCAGCCATGTTGGGCAGTCTACTGAGCGTGCGAAGATGGTGTAGACGTGAAAGAGAGCGTGGATCGACCTCCACTTTGGGCTGCGTGACCACCTGATGAGAAGCTGATTAAGCGGCCGAAAAGGGTACGAAGAGGCCTGCGGGAGGCCACAACCGAAGCACGAAGGCGCGGTGGCCGAGGTCCCGAAGCGCGAAAGCCACGCGGTGAGAAAGAGACAAGTACGGGCGCGAAAGCAAAGGAGGACCTGGGGAACGACCGTCGGCTGAAAGCACGGAATGACTGCACTGCGTGATGTAACAGCTACTTCAGCGCTTGCAGAGGGAGAACGGACGCCTGCGAGAGCGCTAGCAGGTCAGCGGGGACGGTTCTGCAACTTGAGAAGGCCGATGCACTCGCAGACGATGCGCTTGTTCTCGTCGTGCAGGTACTTGCGCTCCTCCATCAGTTTCTCCCGGAGGCGCTTGGCCTTCCTGAACGACATGTAGTCTGGCGCGGCCTGGCGGAGGATCTTGTCCCAGATCTTGTGCGGCAACTCTGACGGTGGGAGATCCCAGATGGCGTCCTCGAGCCAGGGAAACTGCCGAGGCGGGACACGGGAGGTCGAGATGACGAGGCCAGCGTCCGTCTTGAGCGGGTTGATGAGGAAGAAGCAGAGGATCTTGCGGTAGCCGGGTTTCATGCGATCGACGAGCGAGAAGGGCGAGACGCGATGCTGGTAGAGGTTCGGAAATGCGACGGCGCGTCCGTCTCGCGCCGCAAGCGAGTTGTAGTACTGCACACAGGGACCGTCGCTAAATGGCGCTTGCGTCAGTACCGATTTCCAAATGAGTTCGACAGAAGACCCACGGATCAAGTCCCCAAACGAGCTTGACGCCCTTCGTGTCATCCTGCTCGTACGGAACCTCGCTCTCTGCGCTGAGAGGCGCCAGACAGGTTTGTACGGGTGACGAGTTGCGCGCGCACCTTCGAAGGTGCCTCGGAAGCTCAGCTTGCTGTCGCCAACGTTCTCCTGAGCGAAATAGTAGATGCCGCTCGCAACGATCTCCTCATTCTGCATACCCCGCGCGCTCATATAGCGAGTCAGAGAACACGAGGACGAAGCGGAAGGGAAGGCGGACTCACCTCGACGTGCCAGATATCGCCCGCATAATCCGGCTTCTCAGGCGTGAGATGGATGTTGGCGAGCTTGACGATGATGTGCAGCTTGCGACCCTTGAGCGAAAAGGCTGGAAACGAAGCTACCTGTTCAGGCATTGCGAACGGTTCCGGCTCGGGCAGCTTGATCTGCTTCGTTTCCTCCCACTTCTCGTACGCTTCCCTGTCGTGCCAGTCAGGCTCATCCCCAAACCAATTTGAGGAGACTTCCCAGTCGACGGGGCTACGGCGAGGCGGGGGATCCTGAAGGTCGGAGAGGACATTCTCGAAAAGCGGGGCGAACCGCTCAACGAGGCGGGAGAGAATGGGGTAGAGCTGGGCGTGCCGGACAGGGTGAAGGTTGTTGATGTAGGACGAGATCATGACCTTACCTTCGGCGTCGACTGCAAAAGCAGCGCGTCAGCGGTGAAGGAACGAAGAGGAGGACCAGGCTCGCACCATCAAAGTCGGAAGGCAGCCACGCATATTTCTCAAACAAGTGATCCCACTGGCCTTTGTTCGGCGACTCGGCAACGCGTGTAGCCTTCCCTTCCACCTCGAGCATGAGCGACTTCCTCGTACACGAGCGGAAAAAGGGATGGGTGGACGAGGTCGAGGACTTGCTTGTTCGAGCCGGGGTGCCAGTCTGGCTTGCCGAAAGGCGGTTTCTTCTCAAGCTCTGAGACGGCCTGAACCAGCTCTTTGCGCAAGTCGGCGGAGATGGGTGAATCAGATTCATAGATGCCGGTGAAGCAGGAGGCCTGCGAACGGAGAATCAGCTAAGCAACGCCTGAACGGCCGAGACACACTCACCGCAATGCCTCCCGTCTGCTTGAACATCTCGTCGTGCAAGGTGAGCTCGTCGAGGACGTCGTCGACCATTTTCTCCGTCAAACGCGGCCTTTCCAGCTCCTCAGCCTCGCGGTCGTAGCCCATCCCGCTCTCCTTTGGCCTTTCCGCGAACACACGGTCCTCCAGCTCCGTGCTGAGGGCTTCCTGTCGCCACTTGGCCCTGATCTCTGGGTCGAGGTACTTCCGCCGCCAATCCGGCTTCGAGCGGATCGAGTACGAGAGGGCCATCATATCGATCTCCTGGAGCGTGTACGGCGCGTTGTTGGGCTTGTGGACGGGGTGCACACGTCAGCCTGGCTAACGAGAATGAATGCGCACGGAGACGGACGCACAACGGCGAACGGAGTGGGAAACGGTTCGAGCCGTTCAGTGCCGGTTGGAGACGTGTCGTCGGCATGTGGTCTCTTTGTCTAGCCTAGCAATCGCAGTCCAGTTAGAGAGCAGTTCCAGCGGAGGGAGATGGGAGTTGAGCGATGAGTGAAGAAGAGGGTTAAAAAAGAAGGGGGAGCGCAGGAGCCGCGCGCGACCCCAGCGCGCGGCAGAACCAGCTTGGCTAGCTGCTTGGCGGTGCGAGCAAGTCGTGGGACGGGGAGGAGCCACGGGGTCATCGGCACCCGGGCGGACTAGTTCAGTCGAGACGTTCGTGCCGGTGGGGCTCGCAGGTCTGCAGGCAGTTCTGCACAGATACGGCACAGCAGCATAAAGAAAGCAGCGACCGCACGAAGAAGCGAGATAGAGGAAGCCGGGCGAGACTCGAGTACGGCACGACAAACGGGCACGGTTGGGTGAAAAGAAGCGCGATACGGATGAAAATGAGTGTACAACAAGGCGGAGACCGTGCGCCTGGCATCTCGCCTCACGCCGCCCCAAAGTCGAGCTTCCTCGCAACCTTCTTCGCGCCGGGAATCTCGTTGTAGCCGTCTCCCTTCCGCTTCATTCCGCGCCGCTCCTTCGAGTCCATCGGTGCGCCAATCTCCTCTGGCGGTAATGCCCGGGGGACGAGTTCGGCGGTCGGTTTGGGCAGCTTTGAGGGAGGAGTTGGTCGAGGCTGGAAGGTGAAGAAAGGGTGGTGAAGCGACTGCAAAGCGACCGAGTCAGCATGGTGAGCTCACGGAAGAAAGATCAGGGAACGCACTTCTCGCGCTGTAATTCGCCGTCGCGGGTCGTACGTCAGCATTCGTTGGAGGAGGTCGATTGCTTCCGGCGAGGCGGCGCTGAACAGCATGCCGAGGTCGTTCTTCGGCTTCTTGTCGAAGGACGCGCCGTTGCTGAGCTTGCCAAAGCCCTGCGCACGACCGACGACGTCAGCAAGCGCGCCACCCGCAGGCGAAACGCACGTACCGGCCAATCCGCCTCGGTAGGCGTTCCCAGCGCGGAGAAGATCATGTTGAGCTGCTCCAAGTCGCTCTCGGCCGCCATGAAGGGGACACGCAACATGAGTTCGGCGAAGATGCAGCCGGCTGCCCAGACATCGACGCCGGTGCTGTACGACCGCGCGCCCAGCAGAAGTTCAGGACACCGGTACCATCTGCGTCAGGCAGAGTGTTAGCTCGTTCACGCCGAAAGGGTGGTCAGAGGCGCACCGAGTCACGACTTGGCAGGTCATCCGCGCTCCCTCGTCCGCGTACTCTCGCGCAAGACCGAAATCTGCCAGCTTGAGCACGCCCTCCGCCGAGATCAGCAAGTTATTCGGCTTCATATCCTGCGGTACGGACGAGCATCGGGGCTTCAGCGTTCGCGAGCGGAATCTGTGGAGCTGAACGGGACGGACCCGATGCAGTATCCAGTTCTTATGGCAGAAGTCGAGCCCCTTCATCGTCATCAGCATCCAGCTCTTGACGTCGGCGCCCTGGAAAACGAGCGCTTTGTCTCGAATGACCGCCTCGAGATCGGTGTCGAGAAATTCGAGGACGAGGTTGAGGTTCGACTTGTTCGAGAAGACGTCAAGGAGCTGGCGAGACAAACCCTTCAGCATCTGACATGCGTCCAAGGATGCAGAACGGTGCACCTCAATCACATTCGGATGCCGCAGCTCGCGAAGGAATTTGACTTCGCGGATCGCAGACATGTCGAGTCCGTCCTTGAACTGTCCCACCTTGATCTGCGAGCACTCAAGGACACTTGTCAGCGCCGTACTAGTAGCACATGTCCTGCCAAAACCCAGCGGGCCTGCTCGAGAGACCTCACTTTCTTGATGGCAATCTTGCGTCCCGTCGTGACCTCCTTGCCGACATAGACAACGGCATAGGTACCCTCTCCGACCTTCTTGTCCTTCGTGTACTTGCGCTGGATCGCTGCATTCGCTGCTTCGGCCGCCTCCATTGCTTCAGCTTCCCCACCTCAAGTCGGTGCGTGCGAGAGGAGGAAGCGGTAGACGGTGGTGGTCGTTGGACTTTCCGGACTCTGTGCAGCCTTTTGGACGTCTAGCAAGGCAGCACGCGCCCAGATGAGCGATAACGTGTGACAATGCTGAAGTTGACCTCGTCGCGAGCAAGTTGTCCGTTGACCTCGACCAAGCCAACTGGCCCGCTCAGACGCACCTTGAACCGGCGTTACACTGTTCTTGGACTGTCTCCGCACCCGCTTGACCGCCCAACACCCTGTCAACACTCTCTTCTCACCCAACTCGTTCTCATCGCTCAACTCGGGCCGATGGAGCCGCCAGACGACTTGAACGACTCTGAATATCTACCAGCACCACACAATAGGCTGTTGGCATCTGAATTCTCCGCACAACAGCCCGCACAACCCGCCGAACCTGCGAAGCCCCCCCTCAAGCAGTCGACCCTGTCCTTCAGCCGCCCTCCTCTGTGCGAATACCTCGACAAGCTGAATCCGGCGCAAAGAGAGGCTGTCACGGCGAGCGCAGAAGGCGGACTGGCGATTCATGCGGGTCCGGGGAGCGGAAAGACGGCGGTATTGACGACGAGGGTGGCTTACCTGGTGCAGACGGGCGGCATCAAGCCAGAGGAGCTAGTGTGAGCCGTCGCCAAAGACCACCCAAGTCCTTTTGAACTGCCGAAGCAGTACTCATGCGCTGCGAACTGCTTTTTGTGCAGCGGAACTGACTTCTCGCTGCTTCGCCCCTCGTCCTCCACTCTACAGCGTGGTCACGTTCACCAACAAGGCCGCGAACGAGATGAAAGTGCGACTGAGCAAAATTGTTGGCGCCGAGACAGTCGACAAGCTCGTCATGGGGACGTTCCATTCGTGCGTTCTATTCCCTCTTCCTAGTCGTCGGTTCGAAATGAATAGCTGACCCTCGGACGCGCCTGCTCGCTCGCAGTGTTTGCGTGCGGTGTAGGCTCGAATGTCGGTGCCATACTCGAGCTGCACATTGACGCAGGGTCGCGCAGACCTACGAAAGTACGCCAAACTCGTCAGTCTTGCTTCCAACTTCTTGATCACGGACCGAGATGACTGGTGCGCCACGGTATTTCCTTGAGAAGGGCTGGGTTGCTGGCTAACATCCTCGTGCCCAGTCTCGGCATCATCAAGCGCCTCCTCCAAGCTCTGCCCATCCCCGCCAACCTCAAGCGCGAGATGAAGCCTCAGACGTGGCTTGAGAGCATCTCGAAGTGTAAGAGCAGGATGATGTCACCGAGCCAGTACAGGGCGGACAGGAGCGCAGCCGTCGACCAGGACAAGGTCGAGTGGGTTGCGAAAATGTACGAGTGCGTCCAGACTTCTTCCCAGCCATCTCATACTGTCGTCCTCTGTACTAATGCACCTTCCCCTTGTGAGCTTGCAGAGCCTACGAAGACGCACTCGCGGGCAGCAACGCGCTCGATTTTGACGACTTGCTTGTCCGAGGGTGCGGCCGCTCCGTCAGCATATGCGGCGAATAGTCGGCTCACTTGTGTTGTCCGCAGATATCAGCTCTTCCGCAATCACCCGCGCGTCATCGCCAAGATCAAGTCGGTCCTCATCGACGAGGTGGGCTCGCCCTGCCCGCTCCGCTCGCGCCTCTTGAGCTCATTCTCCTCTCTCTTTAGTTCCAGGACACAAACTTGGTGCAGTATGACATCGTCAAGCTTATTGCGGCGCCATCGGGCTCGTTGACTGTCGTCGGCGATCCGGACCAATCGAGTACGCTTTGTTCGTATCTCGGCGAGAAATGCGCGTACTAACGATAACCATCGCTTGCAGTCTACGGCTGGCGCAACGCCGAGGTTGAGAACCTCGAGAAGATGCTCAAGGGCGAGTCTATTCTCTCAGCAAGGGCAGCGGTCGAAGGCGATTGAGCGCTTCACCGGGCCTGTCCAGGCCTTTCGAGGCCTGAATTTGTCATGAGCTAATACTTAGATGTGCGCAGACTTCCACCCGGTCCGCCAAATCTTCCTCGAGGAGAACTACCGTTCGACAGGCGCAATCCTCGGCGCTGCTCTCGCTGTCGTGCGGCAAGGTGCGTTTCTTGCAATCGCTCTCCGCATCGGGCTTAACGACACGCACACGCAGACACAAAACGCATCAACAAGTCCCTCACGACGTCGCATCCATCCGGCTCTTCCGTCGTCTTGCATCCTGCTCCGAGCGCACAAGACGAAGCCGCCTTCATCGCCTCGGCCATCAAGCACCTCGTCGCCCATCTTGGAGGATTGGTCGGATACAACGATTTTGCCATCCTGCTTCGCTATGGCGCCTTGTCGCGCAACATCGAAGTCGCGCTGCAAAAGGCGGGCATCCCGACTCGGATGGTCGGCGGTCACAAGTTCTTCGAACGTATCGAGTGCGTTCAGATTCGGTGCCCCGGATGTTCAGGCCGTAACGGTCGCGCTCACGTGCTCGTCTCGCAGGGTCAAGGACATGCTGTGCTACCTCCAGCTTCTTTCGAATCCGACGTACTCGCCCGCTCTCATGCGCATCATCAATGTCCCTCGGCGCGCCATCGGTGACAAGACCGTCCACGAGATCGTCGCTACCGCCGAGAAGAAGAAGATCTCGTCATTTGAGGTGTGCGTCAGGATTGCGAACGGGCAGAGCATCGTGCAGGGTATCACGACTGCGCAGAGGAAAGGAGTCAGGTGTCTTGTCGAGCTTGTGCGGGATGGGCGGAAGAAGGCGGACCAGGTGCGATCCTCTCTCAATCTCTCAATCGTGTCGAGTCGAGAGCTGACGGTCGTGTGTGGCCGCAGGGATTCGACGTGGCGAGCTTGATCGACTTGATCGTCGACCGCGTCGGCTACAGGGCGCATCTCAACAAGCAATACTCGCACGATGCTGCGGACCGGTGGGAGAACGTGGAGGAACTCAAGGTGCGTCTGCCGTGGTGGGCAGTGAGTGACGCATTGACTTATCCATGATTGGCTTCTGCAGGCGTACGCGACCGTCGTTGCGCAGGAGAATCCTTCGACGGTCGATCTCGCGACTGCGGCGAACGCGGAAGAGGGCGACTCGCAGTTCGAGGAGGTCGCGATCTTGCCGCAAAAGGGCTCGCCGCCAATCAAGGACCATGACTCCGATATTGAAGTCATCGAGACTCCGACGCCCAAGTGGAGGAGGAGCAGCAGGAGCAGCCAAGTTGGAGAAAAGCTCGAGGTCCCGTACGTCAAACTGCCGACTTGCTCGGGCATGCCAACGACTGACCCGCCCTTCGTCGCAGGCTGAGCTCACAGGCAGCTGTGGAAGGAGCAACAAAACCCCTCGAAATCTTCCTCGCCACGTCCATGCTTGCTACCGACACGGAGACGCTAGCAGCCAAAGGCGACGCTAAGCTCGAGGTGCGTTCCATCCCGCTCCCTCCTCGACCTTGAGCGGCTCCCTGACTCGCCCCTCACTCGAGCAGAAAGTGACGATCTCGACATGTCACGCTGCGAAGGGCCTCGAATGGCCTGTCGTCTTCATTCCGGCGTGCGAGGACGGGACGTACCCCTTCTTCCGCTCGACCGATGCGAACGAGGTCGATGAGGAGAGGTGCGTCGCGTGATGAAGCCACCTTGCCGGTCAAGAGCATCGCTAACCCTCGAGCTCCGCTCAGACGCTTGCTTTATGTCGCCATCACGCGCGCCCAAAGTTTTTGCTTCCTCTCCTACGCAGCACAGCGCATGGCTGGAGGTGTGCACCCTCATTGCCTCCCCTGCCTGCCCAGCTGACCCGTTTTCCACGCGACAGCCGACATGAAGCAGAAGAAGCCCTCCCCCTTCATCGCGACCGCCTCGCAGACCTACCCGTCGCTCTTCGTCAAGAAGCTGCAGAAGGTGACACCGAAGCTGCGCGGCGAGGTCGCGAAGGTGCTCGGAAGGACAGCCCCGAACGAGGACGTCGCCAAAAAGATGATCGACGAGTAGTGCGTAATGTTGTTCCTCGCTCCTCTCCGTCACATTGCTGATGCGTGATCTCCTACGCAGCCTTGCAACGATGCCTGTCGACCCGCCGGTCTGGGATGCGGCTTCGCAACCGTCTGGCTCGCGCGACTACGGCAGCCTCGATTCGTCAAGCGGGCGGTATGGCGGCTTCGGGTCGCAAGGTCGTTACGGCGGGACGTTTGGTTCAAGTCAGGGACAGATTCAGGGTCGCTGGAGCACGCCCGCGGTGCCGCAGCCTCAGGCGGTCCCTCCCGGACAAGGCGGTTTCCGGTCGGCGCTCTCGACATTCAAGGGTGGCGCTGGCGGGGCAGGAGCAGACGTCAACCTCACCACAGCAGGCTTCACTCCCCCCTCGTCGTCTGTGCCGGGCAAGAGCGGCGGCTTTACCGCACCTCGCCCCGCCGGTTCTGCCGCGCCGTTCAAGCCGCCCACTCTTGCTTCTTCGACCGCCCCGCGCCTCCCTCCGACCTCCCTCGCTGCCTCCATCGGTGCAATTGCCCCGCTGCCGCCCAAGTCCCCCGTCGAAGGTGTGCCAGGAGTCGTCGAGACTCGCGCATCAAGGATCAACGACGTCGTCCTCGTCAACCCGAAGCTCGCGCCGGCTTCACTCACGACTGGTAGTGGTCGCGACTTGTTGGCGAGCTTCCAGAAGGGGGCGGACGACGAGCTTGAGGCGTTCAAGCGGTTCGCGGGCGCGAGCGAAGGGACCGGGATGGACAGGGTGGACGACGTTGCGGAGGTACCCTCGGGTGCCCCGATGTCTCCAAAAGTGAAGAAGAAGCGCAGCGCAGCGTCGGCGGGAGGTGCAGCGGCCAAGGCGGGCGGGAAAAAAGCGAAGAGATGATCTTGGGAGGCCGAGTTGTCCGGATTTGCGCAGACGCTCTCTCTTGTTGCTTGTAGACTTTCCTCGTATTACGTCGCATTGTTTGCTGACCATGAGTGACGAGGTGGACGCGAGCAGGTCGTTCTTCGTCTCGACGAGGAGGCTCGTCTCGGTGCTTGTTTCGTTCTATGTGTGGTTTGTTCTCGACTTTTCGACGTCGACTCCTCTTCCCTGGTTCTGTATCCGCGTCCCTCCGTGCCCACCCTGCGCCACATCGCTGCACTTCGAGCGCATGCGCATTCTCTCGCGCCTCTTTGCCTCTCTCCCTCTTCCTCACCCTCGTCTCGCCCGCCACTGACTCGACAAAGATGCATCGGGAGGTCTTCAAGCGCTACACATCGTCCATCTCGACCAATTCGGTGCGTCTCCCAAGTCCTCCTTTCCTGTTTCCAGCGGGTAGGGGTACGACTCGGGCGGAATGGCGAGGGCTGCATGGAGGACCGTGGTACGCTTACGATGACGATGGACGGTCTGGGTGACCAAGTAACATTCAGGAGCGAATTGACGGGAGCTGACCCGCCCTCGACTCGTCGCGCAGGTCACGTCGAACATCATTCTTTCTCGTCCCGGTAGCAACTGGGCTTGGGCCATTTTTGACATCTTCGCCCTCTCGATGCTCACGCTCGGCGTCGTCGCCCACTCCCGTCTGATGCGCCACCGCGCCTTCCACTACATCGGCCTCGCCATCCTCGCCGCGACCGCCCTCCACTGGGCAACCCAAGCCTCCAACCTCGGTACACGAGTGTCCCCGTCGAGTTCGTCGGGTCAGGTAGTCGCGGCGCCAACCAGGCTCTGCGGAGGAGCGCCCTTCCCACCAACTCGCTCCATCTTTTACGCCCGCGTACGTCCACCTCTCGCCGTTTGCCGGATTGCTGATGCAAGCTCGCTGACCTTGTTTTCTTACTCCCTCGCCCAGTACCTCGGCTGGGCTGTCACCTGGCTTCTTCTCGTCCTCCTCGTCCTCCTCGTCCTCCTCGCAACCGGCTTCAACCTCTCGCGCATCTTCGTCCTCTTTTTTTGCTCTCTTCAGCATGTGTGGCGGTGAGACTCTCTCTCTGTGCGTTCCTGGCTGACCGCTCTGCCCATCGACAGCATCGCGGCCTTGATTGGCACCTTCGTCAGGTCGCGCTACAGGTGGATGTGCTACGTCTGTCTAGGCATCCTTGCCTCCGGAAGTGGCAGTACTGACTTCCACCTCTGCAGGTCTTCGCGGTCTCGTCGCTCTTCTGTGCGTCTAGAAAGACGTTCCTTCCCTTTTTTGACCTTCTCAAGCGTTGCGAAACTCTGCTAACAACTCCATACGAGCCCGTAGATGTAGTCTGGCACCTTCTTCACCCAGCGTCTCGCTCGGCTCGTCGTCTCGTCGGCGCTGATCGCAGACGTGTCATCAAGTCGGCCGGACTAGCCTTGGGCTGCTCCTCCACAGCTACACGAGTAACTCTTGCGAGGGCGCGACCTCGACAAGGGGAATGTGGGTAGGGTCGCTGACCGATCACACAGCCGTAGCCGATCGTCTGGGGACTATGCGAGGTGCGTTGCGTAACCCGTTCACCGCTTCTGTTCCTTGCCGCGCTTACGCAGTATGGCAACGTGCTCACGGTCTCGAGCGAGATGTTCCGGGTGCGTCACAAATCTCCAGTTCTCCCCGGCCTGTGCGCAGTACGGCGTCCTCGACTTCCTCACCCGCGTCGTCTGGTTGTTCGCGTCCCTGTTTGCAATCGAAGGCCTCGCCTACGATGGCTTCGGCTTTGTGCGTCCCCAATCGCACCCCAGGATTGCCCGCGCTGACTTTGCCTCCGTCGCCTGCAGCATCCGGGCAAAGGGACCGACGGCGCCGACTACCGCGGCAGCGCGACGGGCACAAGTGTCGCATGGAATCAGGGCGCCCGGATGAGGAGCACGAACGGCGGCGGCGGACCCGCCTCGACTGGCGCGGGCACTACGGACGCCGAGACGGCTACGGGCGGAGTCGAGCCTGCGGGCGCTGGGAGGAGGCATCTGAACGACGACATCGGTTCGGGTGCGGCTGCTCCGAATGCGAGGGGCGACAACTTCCGCGAGACGGTGTGAGGGGAACTTAATGGCGAAAGGATGGCTCCGTCGCTTAGCGTGGAGATCGCTTGGACTTGTGTACCCTCGCCCGCTGTAGCACTTTCTACTCTCAAAAAACTGTCACATAGGCTCCGACTTTTATTGTACAGGCGAGCCGCGCGCGCGAGGGAGAGCGGGAGGAGAGAAAGCAAAAGACGGATGGAAGCCATCTTCGACACGCTTCCTTCCGTCAAGCGCCGAGCGCGACTGAGCCAGCGAGAGCCCCGCGCAGAATATACGGTTTCGAGATTGCATGCGAGAACCGGATGCATGGGTCTACTGCTTGAGGAACCTGTCTACTAGCGATTCGATAAACTGCTTCGGGTCGTAGTCTCGGCGTGTACTGCGTGAGGAGGAGTGTCTAGCCTGAAGGCAATACCCACCGAGACAAGCTGGACCCATCCCAGTGACCCGTCTCGAGCGTCTCCAGCTGCGAGTTGGGCAAGAACTTGACGGTCCTCGTCGGCGTCTCCTCATCTGCTCCCACGATGGCGTTCACTGTGACTGTCAAGCCGCGCACGACAAAGTCCTCCAAGCGCTTCCCTCTCACTGTCCAGCTCGACCAGGATCCCGCGACCGTCGGAGCTCTCAAGTCGGCCATCGCTAGCAAGGTCAAGGTGCGTGCAACGCTCTCAGGGGGACTTGGAATGTTGCTAACGGCGCTATTCACTCTCAATAGCTCGACGTGCATCGCCAGCGCATCACGACTCCGGACAAGAAGCTGCTTGACGACGATGCGAAGCCCCTCGGCGAGTTTGGCGTCAAAAGCGGCGACACGCTTGAGATCAAGGACCTTGGGCCTCAGATTGGTGCGTAGTGATCAATGAGATCGTCACGAGGTTGCGCTGACCCACTGGTCATCGCAGCTTGGAAGACTGTCGTATGTTCCGGCGTCCGGCTCTCTTCGCCTTGGGCTCCTGCTGACTCCCCTGTATCGCCTTCTACAGTTCTTAACCGAATACGTGAGCACACTTCTGTCGAACCAGCCGAGTGTATAAGCTGACGCGGCTCTATTGCGACAGTTCGGTCCGCTTTTCATCCACCCGGCCTTCTACTTTGGCAGCAAACTCTTCTACGGCAAGACCTTCGAGCACTCACGCATGCAGAAGTGCGCCGATACTACGATTCCTGGGCCAGCTCGGCTCACGTCTTCTCCGCAGCGTCGCGCTCGTCCTGATCCTCGCTCACTACGTCAAGCGCGAACTCGAGACGCTCTTGTGCGTTCCTTTCGTCGCGCCTAAGAGTGCCCAGTCATCTGACGAGTTACATGCTACAGCGTCCACCGCTTCTCGTCCGCGACTATGCCCTGGTTCAACATTGTCAAGAAGTTCGCACACCCGCTTTGTCCCGTCAGCGCCAAGCTCATCTTCTCGATTGACAGCTCCGGCCACTACTGGGGTCTCTCGGGCATCCTCCTTGCCGCACCCCTCTACGGGCCTTGGAATGGCGCCGCCCGTCTCGTTGGCACCTCGCGCGACTCGGACTCGTGGATTTACGGCTGGGCTGCTCTCTGGGCTGCGAGTTCTCCCGTCTAGCAGCTGGCCGTAGATACTTTCGCTGACTCTGTCCCGACGCAGTACGCCGAGCTCTCGAACCTCATCACGCACCTCAACCTCGCCTCGCTCCGTCCCAAGGGCACGAAGGTCCGCCAGATCCCCAGGGGCTACGGTTTCAACACCGTATCGTGCGGCAACTACTTCTTTGAGACGATCGCATGGTGCGCGTTCACCGGCTTGACGCTCAACTGGGCCTGTGAGTTAGTTGTCTAGGCTGTTCTCGCGGTGTTCGGACGTTTGCTTTGCAGCGAGGGTCGGCCTGCTCTTGTCTGGCTGCCTCGCTGACTCAAAGTTGCGCAGCCGCCCTCTTCACCGCCGTCGCTGTCGCCCAGATGTACGCATGGGCCGTCAAGAAGCATCGCCGCTACCGCAAGGAGTTTGGCTCGGCGTACCCGAGGAACCGCAAAGGTGCGTCGCGCGGACTCCTGTCACTGCTCAATAAGCAGAACGTGCTTCAAGCAGCGTGCGATAGGATGTCGGCAGCTGACGAAGCCTCTTCCCCACCCATTCGCTCACAGCCATGTTTCCCTTCATCGCTTGAAAGGATAGATCCGAGATCAGCCACCCCGTTCGCCACACTCGACGTACTCTCGCTATGCCGCAGGGCTTGCGAACTATGAATCCCAAGCAGTTCTCGCGCAACGACGGATGGGCGAGAGATGCAAGCGGATTGGCAAGCTAAGCAGAGCGCGGAGGTACAACAACAACTGAGGGCACTGCTACTGATTTGTCTCGATGCTACTTGAGCTTGACTTCGCTCGGGGGCAATGCAGATTCGGAAGCAGTCTCCGCGACGCCATTCTGGTCCGGCTTTGCGGTGTCCTGCAGACCGTTCGACGGCCCGCCCTCCTCCTTTCCGCCACTCGACCCGTCCTCCAAATCACTGTCATCCGACCCGTCACTTCCCTCACCCTCAATCACGCCCGGCGCCAAACTAGCCGGCAACTCGATCGGTCCGTCTCCCGCAACCTCTCCATCCTCACTATCCTCCCGATCCGACCCATACGCCACCCGCACACTCTGGACCCACCTCGACTCGCGATTCGCGCCCGGGAAGAGCCAGACGTGCGAGTGGCCTACTTGTTCGGGCGCTATGCTGGCGGTGGAGGGAGTGGTTGCGGGGAGGTAAGGGTGGGGTGGTGCGACGTCGTCCGGTTGTGCATCAGCGGCGGAGGAGGCGGAGGGAGGGAGCTTGTGCTCCGGAAGGTGGACGGGAACGCGCGAGTCGAGGTCCCATTGCTTCTTCACTTCCTCCTTCTTCTCCTCGTCCGCCTCGTCCTGCAGCGTCGTCTTGTTGAGCTCTTCGCAGAGCCAGCGGACGATCGTATCACCGTCGCCGAGGAGGCAGACGTCAAAGTTCTGGTGCGGGACTGGGTCGCGGTTGATGAGAATTTGCGGGATCGAGTGAGGGAGGTGCGAAGGGAGTTGGGCGACTGGCGAGACCTGCGAACGGTGTGGCCAACGTCTTGTGAGCATCGGTGAATGGTGGGAGATGAGAGAGCAGTAGACGCACGCGCAGAGAAGTCCCCATGACGATCAGCAGGTCGACTTCTTCCCGGTCCTGGAGCAAGCGATGATCGAACTCGTCCGAGAGCGCCTCTCTGCAGCGTTGAGCTCCCAGTCAGCGACCCAGCCATCGAGTGCAGGGCAACTCGTATCTCGCCAGAGCATCGAGGCCACCCGGACGCCGCGAAGAAGGAAAGCATTGACGCACCCGAAGAAGACGATATCTGGCTTGATCAGCGCCTTCCCCTCCCACTCGCTCCTCCCCTCCCCGCTCTCATCCTCCTCACTACTCCCCCCACTGCCCTCCCACTCCTCCCTCCCAACCCTGCGCTTCTTCTTCGGCCTCTCTTCCCTCTCCCGAGCGAGAGTTGCGGCGGCAGCTTCGAGTTCGGGAGTGCAGAAGGGGCAGAGAGGCACGCGGGAGGAGAAGACGTCGAGTTCAATGGCGGTGCCGGGGAAGCGGCGGCGGCAGATCAGGCATGAGGCGGTCGCGAAGGAGCCTGTACACCGAACGCGAGGAAACATTGTGTCAATGCGGGGCGTTGCCGACTGCGGACGTCTGGCGCGACTGCCGTACCATGGCAGTTGAGCATGCGCTCGACGCCAACTTGCTCGAACAGACCATCGATGTTCTGCGCTGCGAGCGGTCACAGTAAGGCGTCAGTAAAGTCAACGGAGCCTTGACGAGGGCAAGCAGTCGCACTGTAGTTCCTCAACAACTTCCCTTCCATTTCCAACAACCTCACAAACCGATGACACGGGCTCGGCACGAAATTGCTCGGGTAAATCTCCTTCGCGAACGAGTAGAAGACGTTCGGGCTCCGCTTGAAGTAGGCGAGGTCGAACATGTCTTGCGGGTCGTCGAGGTCCCAGAGGGAATTTTGTTCACGGAGACGGGCGTAGAGGCCTGTCGAAGAGCGGAAGTCGGGGATGCCGCAGGAGGTCTGGTGGGGCGATCAACTCAGCTTCGTCGCTTCTGGAAGAATCTGGCACGGAGAGACACACGGAGACGCCTGCGCCGGTGAGGACGAGGATGCGCTTGCTCTTGCGGATCAAGTCGACGACGTCTCGCGGCGTGTTGTACTCCATCAGCTTGTCGCGGTTGCGGAGGCTGGTTTGGAGAATGTGGTGTTGGTCGCGGCTGATGCAGGGACGGACAAGCGGGAGAGGACGCGGAACGTACACTCGTGAACAGGCGATCTTGAGCATCCGCAGCTGGTCGTTCATCGGGAGGTCGGGACGCTGCATAGACATCGTCCACGACGGATCAGCTGCCTTGCTGGAGAGCAAAAGAACGCCAGACCGGGCTGCTGCGTGACCTGGACGCACAACCATGACGCCGAACACGAGCAAGAGTGTCGACGGCGGGACGCCCCTGCGCTCGAGGTACTCCTTGAGGAAGGAAAAGAGTCCACGCTCTTTGAGGAACTCGTGCATGTCGTCGATCTGCTGTTCGGAGAAGTTGCGTTCGACGGCAGAGACGAGTGAGTCCCAGTCCTGCTCGTCGTCCTCCGAGGGTGACTCGTCCGTCAGGTCCTGGTAGTTAGGCACTGGCGCTGGGAATGTCGCCAACGCTGGCCCTGGCGGTGCGAGTTGTGCTGCCGGGAGGGGCTGCGCGACAGACGAGTCGGGGTCCATCTCGTCAAGAGCGAGAGCGGGCGGAGCGGAAACAGCGCAGGTCGAGAGAAAGACTCCAGCTAGCAGCAGTCCACAGCCAGCCAATCCAGCCACGGCGCGCAAGCGACGAGAGCGAGGGGAGCCGTCCTTGCCAACCCTCGCCTCGCCAACTCGTCGACCAGGACCAACCACGCCTATACACGCTCACACTCGCTCGAGGGACCTCACCAGTACCACGAGCGCACTCTACACACCCAACTTGACCCACCCTCTCCCTTCCCGCGCCCTCCCTCGTCCTCTCCATCGCCCACCATGCCTGCTCGCCAGGGCGTCAACGACCTCAACACGCCGTACCCCTTGGTCGATGCTGACCCGCACTTCAACCGCGTCATCCGCTACATGCGGCCCTCCGACTACGCCCTGTGGGCTGCTGGCACTGCTGCCTTCCCCGCCGCCATCTACGGTCTCGGTGCGCTCGCCTTCTTCTCCTTGTCCCTCTGCAGCGCATAAAGATTCGCAGGGCTGATCGAGAGCTTGGGACGACTGTGCAGAGCTCGCCGACCCGTCCAGGCTCGGCCCCAAAGGCCTGAGGCCCACTCTCAAGATCGCGACTTGGCTCGGGTTCGCAGGCGGCTTCCTCCTCGCGTACCAGACCAGTTCCAGTGCGTTCACCCCGGTCCTCCTTCACAAAAACTCACGATGACCCGCTTAATCGACCGCAGTGCGCCTCTGGGGATGGAGGGAGAACGAGCGCGAGCAGGCTCGTGACAAGGTGGAGCTCACGCAGCTGGCTAAGGAGGGCAAGCCGCTGTACGGTGAGAGCGACTTGCCTCCGTACATCCAGGGCGTCGCGCACAGGAACAGCTTGTGGTCGCAGGTGCGTTGCCTGGGCCTATTCCGTACGGCGGGAGTTGCGGGCAAGGAGTTGCCGGCTTGCTCATCTCGCGAGCTTCGATCCTGTTTGTATTCTTATGCTGACCCGTTCTGCTCGTTCCATGCGCAGCTCAAGTTCTCAGTTCTCCCCTGGTTCAACTTTGTCAAGTATGTTCCACCCCCCCCCCCTTTTTTCGCGCTCACTCGCTGACTTGTCACGCTCCTCACAGCCACCCCTACCACGGCACCGACCCGTCCAAGTACAAGGAGGAATCGTAAGGGGAGGAACGGTCGTTCGCAGTCGGCCTTTTGTAACTTTTGCTCATCGTTCTGGCTTTCCAAGCGGCCCTCGTCCGCGTCCGCCTGTATCGTAGAGGTCGAAGGCGTTTATGAGAGCCTATCAAAGTCGTAGCGCGGTCATCCACGGCGCTTTAACAGCCAGACGACCTTGCACCGCCTGCTCTCGCTTCTTTCCCCCGTGCTCACGGCTCGCTCTCGATGCTTTGTGCCCAAGTCGCCCGCAGGGGCGCGCCACAATGCTCACTGGTCCATGCCATGCGCACGCCGTCGCCCCGCCGTTCTCTCCACTCCACTCCCTCCCCTCTCTCGTCCTCATCTCCCAAGCCCTCTCGCCAACCAACCCCACGCCAGAACGGGACGCGATACAACTACCTCCGCACCTCGAACCCCTTCGACCCTTCGCCCGTCGATCCAAACACCTCCTCCTACCGCTTCGTTACAGCGCGCGACCTCGTCCGTCTGCGAGACCCACCTACTCGAGTCCGGATGCTCGCGAGGGACTTCATTGACGACTCGTTGTACAACCCTAATTACGGGTACTTTGCGACAAAGGTGGAGATCTTTGATCCGGATGTCGCCAAGGTTCGACAGGCGCAGGGAGGGGCGAAGGGGAAGGGCAAGGCGAGGGAGGTGAGTGTCCGTGAAGACGTGCTGGCTGCGGCGTCGAGAGCAGAAGGGTTCGACTTTGGAGCGTTTCGGAATACGGCAGAGTTTGAGGACGAGGTTGCGAGGCGGTATATGGTCTTTGAAGGTCGGGGGAGCGGACATGACGGCGAGGAGGTGGCGCAGGGCGTGAGCGTGGGAAGTGGAGTTGGGAGGCAGGTGTGGCACACGCCCACCGAGCTGTTCAAGGTGCGCCGAGACGCAGTGCTCTCGCTCGAAAATCTTGTAAGGCTGACAAAGCTGCCGACTCTTCGTCCACCGTGCACAGCCCTGGTACGGCCGCGCACTCGCCCGCTTCCTCTGCGCCTCGTACAAGCTCAACCTCTTCCCCTACCACGACCTGGTAATCTACGAGATCGGCGCGGGAAACGGAACCCTGATGGGCGACATCCTCGACTACCTCGCCGCCCACGAGCCGGAAGTTTACTCGCGCACGCGGTATAGGATCATCGAGATTTCGGAACGGTTGCAGGGGATGCAGAGGGGTAGGGCGGCGGCGGGCGGATCGCGGGCGTCGGGCGGGGATGCGGGGGCGGCGGAACTCGGGAGGGAGAAGGCGAAGCAGAGGGGACATGAGGCGAAGGTGGAAATTATCGGGAAGAGTATCTTTGAGTGGGACAGGGTCGTCCACGAGCCGTGCTTCTTCCTCGCCATGGAGGTTATGGTGCGTCGGCTTGCTCGCTGCGATCTCGTTCGCAACCGACTCGAGCTGATTGTTGCATTCTCCGTGTCCTTCCGCGTCACCCACAGGACAACTTCCCACACGATGTCGTGCGGTACACGACCGACACGCATCAGCCTTTGCAGTGTGTTGTTTCGATCGACGCGACGGGCGACTACACCGAACTATACGAGCCGGTCACCGACCCGCTCATCTCGCGCTACCTCTCCCTCCGCTCGCGCCTCCCTTCCGTGCGGTCCCGCTCGTCTCCCTCGCCCGCCATCAACCCTCTCCTCGCCCGCTCCCCTCTGCTCCGCTCAATGTACTCCTCCATGCCCTTCGCCGCAAATCTCACCCAGCCCGAATTCCTCCCGACTCGACAACTCGAGTTGCTCGAGATCCTGAGGGACAAGTTCCCGAATCACCGGATGCTCATGAGCGACTTCTCGACCTTGCCGGATGCCATTGAGGGCGTGAATGCCCCGGTCGTGCAGACGCGGTATGCGGGAGAGGTGCGTGGGCGCTCCAGCCTTCTCTCACCTTGCGGATTCGAGCTGATGGACGCACTTGTACGCGTCCGCAGACCGTCCCGTGCACGACCTACCTCGTCCAGCCGGGCTTCTTCGACATCTTCTTCCCGACCGACTTTGACACGCTGCGCGAACTGTATGGCCTCGTCATGTCGCTTGGATCTCCTACCACGCCAGCCCAGGCGTCACCCTTCTCCCCTTCGTTAGGCCAGCCGGCTCCCGCCTCTCTCCCGACCTCGCCCAACTGCGGCCTCTCGCCCGACTACTTCTCCCCCTCATCGCCCTCCTCACGACGCTACGGCGGTGATTCTACAGGCCTCGGGCCCTCCGGGCGCTCGCTCCAAGTCGTCGACCACGGAGACTTTCTCGAGGAGTGGGGCGAGACGGACATGACCCGCCTCGGGGACGGGTCGAACCCGCTGATAGAGACGTACCAGAATGCGAAATTCATCTACTGAGCGCACCCGAGGCGCGGGCGGCTTGCCCCAACGAGTTGGGTTCGCCGAGGATACAGGGAGGATGCTCGGGGACGGCGACGGCGAAGAGCCCGAGACGAAGCGAAGTCGCTTTCGTCTCTTTCCACGTCGCCGCTGCTGCAAGCGCTTGCCACAACTGCGTAGAGCTCCTGCTTCGACCGTAGTCAGCATCCGCCTGATCCTGCGCATCTTGCTGTCCCCACCTCGTCCGATCGCACTCTCCTCCTCGTCGCGATTTTCGAACGACTCCCGGTGCCCGAAGATAAGCCAGTACGGTTGTCTGATCTCGCCTGCGGCCTTTGTTCGTCGATGGGCTGACCCGGACTCATCACCGTGCCATCAGATCAAGCCACACGCCGTCCTTCAGCCCCTCGCCTGCCTCGCCTCGCCATGTCTGCCGCACTTCTAAGCAAGCTCCCGCCTTCCGTACTCGAACGGCTCGTCCCCATTCTACCCTATCTGCGCTACATCCCGACCCGCATCCCCCGCACCCTGAAATGGCTCTTCCTCGCCGTCCTTGCACTCAACATGGACGGTCTCCCCGGCGTTTGGCACTTCCAAATCATGTGGCCCTTCATCCGCTTCAGGATCCAGCGCGCGATGGGCAAAAAGTGGCCGAACTGGAGGGTCGGGAAGGACATGTTCGAGTTCTCAACGACGAGAGAGTTCCGTGCCACGCCCAACTCGAGCGACTCGTTTGGGTTCCATTTGTCGAACAGCTCGTACGCTTCGACGCTCGACCATGTTCGTGGGCCGTTTGCAATCCAGCTCGTCGGTGATGCGTATGGGATTCCTGGTGTGTGCCCTCTCTCCCTTTTTTCGTGACTCGTTCGCTCACTCCCCGAGTCTACTCTCGACAGGCATGACCTTCGCGCTCGGCGGGACGTCGTTCGACTTCAAGAAGGAGATCCCGCTCGGCGCAAAGTACGAGGTCGAGAACCGCCTGCTCGGGTACGACAAGAAGTGGGTGAGTCCGGTGCTGCCCTCGTCCTACCTTCCAGTCCTCTCGATCCTCGAACGCGCTGACGCTCGTCGCGAATGCAGCTCTACATCCAAACGACCTTCCGCGCTCCCCGTTCCCCTCACTCCTCTCGCGAACCCACAATCTACTCGACCACCCTCTCGCGGCTCGTGATCAAGCACAACCGCCGCACAATCCCTCCTTACCGCGCCTTCTCACTGACAGGCTACGGTTCGAACGGAAAGGAGAACTGGGACGTCGTGAAGGGTATGACGAAGAAGGAGAAGTTGGCTTGGTTGGTGGGAGATGAGGAGGAGGGCAAAGGGAGGGCGATCAGGTGTGTCGAGGTTGAGAGGGGGTTGGAGCGGAAGGAGGAATGGCCGGGACAGGTGGTGTAGATCGCGTAGAAAGGGGGTAGACTGCAGGCGTAACGGAAACTCTGTATCTATCGCCGCCTCGTTCGAGCGCCGTGCCGTGTATTAATCCCCGCCCCCCCCCCCCGATCCGACGCTGACCTTCCCACCAGTTCTAAACACTCTCCGCACCAGCCCTGAGCGAGGCAAAAGCGATAAGACTTTGCACAACAAGAACACCGCGTCATTCTCCTCTCGCCCCCTCGCGCCTCTACTTCCCCCCCCTCCGTCCGCCTCAAACACTCCACACCACCCCACCCTCGGTCCTCATCTTCTCACTCACGTCGTCTAGGGCGCGCTGCATGCGTTCGCGGACTAGGTCGGCGAGGAAGTAGGATGCGAGAGGGGCGGTGAGGGCTGCTAGATGTGTCTGCGCGCGTACGTCTTCCTGGAATCAGTACTCTCCACGCCACCAGGAGGAGGAGGAGGAGGAGGAGGGAGAAGAGACGAAGGAACGAACCTTGACGCCGTCCAACAACGCATTGACAACCTTTTCACCCAACGCCTTTCCCAACCGACTCTCCAACCTCACACGCGGTGCAACAGTCCCAAACGATCCTTCCAACCTCACACCTTTCGGTTTCTCCCTTCTTCTTCGCCCAGAGGTGGGGGTTTGGGACGAGTGTTGGGAGGAAAGGAGGACGCGGCCTTCTTGGCGCGAGAAACGGAGCGGGAGGTGGATCGAGATCCCTTCGTCGTCCTCCTCTCCACTCGAACCTTTCTTGCGCTCGACCCCCGCGACTCCCCGGGCAGAAGCACGACCGGCAACAACCTCCGTCCTCGCCGTCCCGCGTTCCTCCAACCTGTTCAACCCACTGACAAGCGCCGGTGCACTCCTCAACTCCGCCCCGACGCGGAACGAAAGTTCAAGTGTCGCTTCGAGTCCTGACACTCTCAGTACTAGTTCCCTATCCCCCTCGTCACCCAGTGTGGGTCTCTCGAGAAGTTCCCGTGCGGAGGGCACCAGCTCCACGCCTGCCTCGCGCAGCCTGATCCGCTCGAAAGAAGAGGAGGTTAGTGAGACAGCAGGCGGTCCGCGTGTGAGTTGGTTGATGAGAGGCGAGGAGAACAGGGCGGATCGGAGGCCTGTTTGGTTTAGGCGGGCAAAAATGGGGAGGGGGACTTCGGCGCCGGTTTGAGAGGTTGATGGGGAGGACGGGTTGGTGGGAGACGAGGCGGAGGAGAGAGGGAGGGAGTGGAGATGCGTCGGGCCGTAGAAGAGGGTGTGGAAGCGCAGCGATCCCGTGGGCTGCTTCGGTTGGGGTTGCGTAGTCGTCTCAAACCCCACTCCGTCAACGCCTCCCGCTCCCCCGCAATCACCCGCGAAGAACCTGTTCACGACCCTCTCCCTCTCCTCCCTCCCCACCGTCGCATACTCCTCCACCGCCCCATGTTTTCCCACGAATGCTCCCAAATCTCCGACAAGGTCCGTCGCGACGTGTCCCTCGACGAGGTCTGTGACGAGGAAGGTCACGAGTCGTTCGGTTGGGAGACGGATGAGGGGAGTGTTGCGGAGTGCGTTGATGAGTTTCTCGAGGGGGAGGGAGAGGAAGGAGATACGCGAATTGGTCGGGATGAAGGAGGAGAGGTGGAGGGTGGAGAGTATGCCGGGCGCAAAGTGCGCATCGAGGCATGCGAGTCGGGGGGAGGGGGGTTCGGCGACTGAACGAGGACCTTTGCGAGGGTGGTGTCCGAACGCGAGTTGCAAGATCACACGAGCGCTTGACTCGACGCAGGCCATCTTCATCCTCCCACTCGCTTGCCACGTCCACCTCTTCCCACTCGAAACCTCGACGCCGACCTTGACCCCTACACTCCCCGTAACATCTACATCCACGCCACGCGCGTCCACACGCACAGCCTCGCGTCCGAGATCGAGAGTGTGGGTGGTTGCAGATCGGATGCGTAGCGTGCGGAAGACGAGTTCGGAGGTGGAAAGGTCTAAGGAGAGTGAGAGGGTGCGGCCGGAGGTAAAGGGCAGGCGAAGGCGGGTGCGCAGGCGCGGAAGGCGGGTGCTGAGCCCGTCAACAAGCTCTGTCAGCTTGCACTCGTTGAAGAGAGTGAGGGACGCACACGGGGATGATGGTCAACCCGTCCAAGTCGAGGTCTGCGATGCGGGTTGCGAGAACCGGCCCTGCGGTCGTGCATGGCTGCCAGTGTCGGGTGTCAGGTGTGCCGGACGAGCTCGCGGGGTGTGCGCGGAGGGAGAGAGCAAGGGAGATGACGAGTGCGGTGAGGGCGGTTGCGAGTGCCGAGAGGGCGATGGTGCCGAGGGTGGGCATGCCCGCGCAGCCTACTGCAGTCCAGAAACCGGTCCACCAGTGTTCCAGCGAGCCAGAGTCCGAGTGAGAGCGCGCTCGGAAAACTGATGACGGTTTCGACGACACTGAGGCGGTGAGCGACGGAGGCGTTCGCAGTGAGAGCGAGAGCGGCGTCGTTGGCAAAGTGGACACGCACAATACAACGAATACAACCTGCAGATTACCAGCGACACACTGGCACTCGCTCGAGTGTGTGCGATGGAGTGCGCCCGCGCTTCTCACGCGGGTCCTCACGCAACTCGATCGTGCGCCGCCCCTCGCTCTTCCTGTCCACATTCAGACTCGGCGAGGACTCGACAAGGCACGCACAGCTTGACTGGTAAACCCAAGAGCGCCACCTACTTCCGCCGTCACCGCACCTTCACCTCGATCCCACTTTCCTCACCCTGCCCCACATCCACCTCGACGCGTCCCTCTTGCCCGCCACGCCTCTCAAAGCCCCGCATACTCACACCCGCGCATACAAAGCAGCCCGCCAGCCCGCCGATGCCAGTCTGACGGCAATCGAACCTGGTGTGTTCCTCGAGCCTCTGGTAAGGGGCATCTCAACGTCAACCACTCGAGTCGCGACTCTTCGGGGCGCACCCGCCGTCTTTCTGCGCGTGCGTCATCAGGAGAAGGAAGGGTTGAAGAGCACTTCAGTAGGGCCGTCCGAATTGGCGGGAAGGCTAAATCGACGGTGCTGCGGACGCACGGCGAGTGAGTCTCTCCTCTCCCGTCTCCTTGCTCATGAGCGCTCGTGTTGACACATTGGTTTTGAAGGCTGGTCGACGCTCGAGTACCAACAGAGGTATGCAGCAGGGGCGCCCTGGCTTTCCTCCTCGATGTCCGCCGAGTCCCGCGCACGGAGACTTACGATTCGTTTAACAGCCGCTCGTCCTTCTTCTCATCCGCCCGATAGTCTTGTTGGACTCGTTCGTAGCTCGAACGAACCGGTACGTCGAAGGCCAGCCCCTGTCCTTCCGCTCTCTCCTCTTCCCGTGCATCCGGCTCATATTGCCCTTCCACTCAACGCTTCCAGACTCTCCGCTCAGCCCGTTCAAAGCAAATTAACGAACCCAGCCCCTCCTCCCTCGCAGCTCTCGCCTCGCTCCCCTCTCCCTTCCCTCTCAACCCGCGCAAACGCGAAACTCAATGTCCGTCCTCTCCGCCCCGGTTCCACTCGCCTGGTCCACCCCACTCTCGTTCTCTCCCTCTTCGGCATCAGCGACACGGAGGAAAGGCCGTTTGTTGACTTCCGGCGGAAAGAGGCCTGGTTTCAGGGAGAATAGGGAGGAGGGGTACGTTCTCCCCATGCTCTTGAGCGGCGTGGAAGCTAATGCCACCCATCGTTCCGCAGCAGCTCCTACTTGAGCTCTTCCGCATCTTCTTCGTCAACCGCCGTCTCCCCCAACGAACCCCTCACGCCTCCTCCCGACTCTCCCCTCAACACTACCTCTCATACGCTGTTCTTCCCCTCCGCCTTCTCCTCCTCCCCTCGCCAGCCAACAACGTTTCTCGAACTCGCACTCGACTCTTCCGCCCTCCCTGCACCGCTTGCGCCAAAGCCAAAGAACGGGCAGGGTAGGAGGAGGGCGAGGACGAGGTCCCTCTCTCCATCTTCCTCATCCTCCATCTCCTTGTGGACGAGCACGAGGGAAGATGGCGGGAACGAGGCAGGGCGAAAGGGGAGGGTGAGCAGAAGGGAAAGGACGAGGTTACCGGAGGGATGGGAACATATCCCCTGGATCTCCTCCTCTTCCTCTTCCGAAGAAGACGATTTCGGCCTTCTTTTCCAGGGGAGGAAGCAGGAACGGGAGGACGACGAACGACCACCTAGTCCGCCTCAGACTCCTTCTCCGCGCCTTTTCGACCACGATCCGATCTTCGACGCTCCTCCGCGGCTCGAGAGGCATGGGAGGACTGTGACCAGGTCTGACCTCCCGACCCTGCGCCAGCAACTCTCGCGATCAGAAACGTCTAGGACGAGGGGAAGAACAGGTGAGAAGAGTCGGTCGGCGCCTACGAGCCCGACCAAGCCGAGGTGCGAGATCGTCGAGATCGAGGGTGGGGACGAGGAGAAAGAGGCGGAGCGGAGGAGGAGGACGAGGAAGAGTCTGAAGGAGAAGAGTCGGCGTGCGTCCGAGGCCATCCATAATGCAGAGGTGGCAGCGTCTGCGACACCAGGTCTGGGACTCGTTGTCCCCTCTTCCTGCGCCTCAACAGACGGGACCTTCGCTACCCGCCCTTCGTCCTCCTCCTCTTCCTCAATAACCTCTCTCCCCACACTCTCTCCTTCCTGCTCCTGCGATTCAAGCGACTCGGACGAACCCCCAACCCTCGAGGACGTCGACCACTTTGAATCGCACTTCCAGTCCCTCCCCCTCCTACGTCTCAGACACGCCCTCTCCCTCGCCGCAACCTTTGCCGCTCTCCCTCGTCCCTCTGCCTCTACCTCCACGTCCCACTCTTGGCGAGCCGCCCGGCACTTCATCCGCCCTCCCGCGCTCTCCACTTCCCGTCCCTCCCCTTTCACCCGCAACCCGATCGTGTCGGAACAGTACCGCCTTTATGCGATGGGACGTGCGAAGGCGCAGAGGACGGGCGGAGTGGGGTATTGGGAGGGCGGCAGGGAGGTTCGGGCTGCAGTGTTGGAGGATTGAAGCCCGTCGACGTCGGGGGATGAAGCGACGGAGGCCGTCTCTCGGCCCCCAGGTTGGTTCGCTAGTCGGATCACAGCGCTTTTTTTTCAATCAAATGGTGATCTCTGCACCTTTTTTCTTCTTCCTCTTCTTCTCTCTGTCTCCCTCGCTCGCTCGCTCTCGTTCGAATTTGGTCGTCGTCTACTTTTCCTTGGCTTTTCTTCGCGTCGGTTAGGCTTCCTAGTACCCGGCATCGTCTACGTTGTTGTGAAAAGATTGTGCAGCTTGCTCGGCTGAAGGCGTTGGAGGAGAGAGGGAGAGAGCGAGCCGCGCAAGAAAGACGAGCACATGCGCGCGCGAGAGAGAGAGAGTGGGAGAGAACGAAAGTTAGGGCGTGGACAGTACTACGAACGGAGGCCTTCACAAGAGCGACGAGCTCCTCGGAAAGCCGGTGCGCCATTGTGCGGAGGAAACAGCGGTGCAAGCCGACGTGCAGAATTCGTTTCCAATGCAAGATGCCCCCTCCCTTTCCGCTATACAACCTCCCCCTCGTTGCGCGGCGCCTAGAACGCAAAACTCGGCAACTCAGCCTTAGTCATACCCCTCACGATATCCTTAACCGCCTCGAGCGCCTCGTCTCCTGTCGCCGAGAGGGACGTGGGGAAGACGCTGTCGAAGCGGAATTCGAGGAGCGGGAGTTCGGGTTTCGAGAGTGCGAGAGCGGCGGCTTGAGGATCGTACGGAGGTGCGGAGAAGTCTGCCGCCTTAGGAGTGGGTGCGGAAGAGGCGGGGGTGGGAAGGAAGGCCAAACGCGACGAACTGGAGGCGGCCCTGGGAGCCGCTGCGAAAGGGCTCGATGCGGGAGTAGCGGCGGAGAAGCCGAACGCGGGTTGGGCGGGAGGTTGCATCGAAGTCGAGTCGGCCTGCGGTTTCGGAGGGGCGGAGGGCGCGGCGGGCTGCACGAAGGAGAAGGGTGAGGTCGAGGCACCGAAAGTGAACGCCGAGGAGGGCGCCGCTGCCGCTTTCGCCTTCGAAGACTTGGGCGCGGCAAAAGGCGGAGGCGACAATTCCTCCTCTTCCTGCTCCCTTTCCTCGTCGAGCTGGTCTTCCTCCTCCTCACCGCCCTCGTCCCCCGGCTCGCCCATCGACCCATCCTCGTCCTCCTCGCCCTCATCCTCGGAGTCGGGCGAGAGCGTGAGGACGTCAGCAGGCTTCTTCTTCTGGACCTCCTTTGCCTTCAGAGCGGGCTTGGGCGGCTCTGCTACCTTGGCGGGCTTAGACGGCTTCACAGCCTCACGGCGGTATTCCTGCGTATAAAACTCCGCGTTAGCAGGGGAACAGACTCTGGCAGAGAAGGCTCGACGAACAGCAGGCATCGTTCGCTCGAGCTGCTCGAGCGGCGAGATCGCAGGAGGCACAGGCTTCGACTTCGGCTTCTCCTGTCGCGGCTGAGGAGCAGGAGATTGTGGCTTCGGGCTCGCGACCTAGCAACAGACAGCGTCAGAGACGCTCTTCCCACATGCACTGACAAGGGAACGGCGCACCTTCTTCGGCGCGGGCTTGCTCTTCTTCGCCGGTCCAGCAAACGAAAGCAAATTATCCTCGCTGTCGTAAGGGTTGAGGATCGCGCCCTTGGGGATCGCGACTTTTGCGGGCGGTGCGCGCGCCTCGTCCTCCTGGCGGATGATATCGAGCATCATATCGGCGGCGCGAGTCGAGGGCTTGATCGTGGCGGTGTTGCGTGGCGGGGAAGGTGTAGGGGCGTCTGCGAGTGTAAATGTCAGGGCGATTGCCAGACTCAGGTTAGCGAAAACGGGCGCACCGGTTTGGCTGACCTGCCACAGCGGCGAAGGCTTGGCCGGCGTAGCGGCGGTGCGCGATTCGGTGCGCAGCGCAGGGCGAGGCTGTGACAGAGCAGCTGCCTCTCGGCTCGGCGCAGGGGAAGCAATCACGTCTTCAAGGCTGGCAACCGGGATGTCGTCCTCCTCATCTCGCTCGGTTCGTCGGCGCTTGCCGTCCTTCGCATCAGGCCCAGCAGTAAGGCTGGCGAGCGACGACTCGCTCTGACTGCCGGACAACCCAGCCAGAGTTTTCCGCCGCCGGCTCGAGTAGCCTGCGCCAACGTAAACAGGTCGCCGTCGCTTCGGCAGCGCAGAAGACGTGGTAACTCGCTGCTGAAGTGCAGCGGGGCCGGGGGAGAAAGCGGGTGTCGCGTCGTGAGTCGAGCGGAAGTTGGGGGTAAAGGCGGTCGGGACGTCTTGGGCTAGCCGTCAAGAGCATGAGCTTCGCAAGTTCGCGCTCGACCGGTCGACTCGTACGCACCTCGCTGCATGAGCTGCAGAACGCCGGCCTGCTCAACAGCAGTCAAGTGCTCGTCTCCGCGCGACGCCTTTTCCTGGAAGAACCGCGCAAGTTCATGCGTCGCGGTACTCGAGATGCTGTCGACGGCCCTGTGTGCTGTCCGTGCCGACTGCGCGTCCGCAAAGTGTGCAAAGCTGGGTGAGCGGCTGTAGTTGCCGGGGAAGCGCGGCGTTGCGAGCGAGCGGGCGGCAAAGTTGGGCATCGAGGCGGAGGTGGACAGGCTTCCCGATGAGCTGCCGATCTGTCGCGTTTGGTCAGACAACGTGTCGGGTGTAGGGGAAGCCGGCGCATGCTGGTCGGCCTGTTTGCAGCGAGGAGGGCGTTCGAGTGAGCTGAGCGGAAGTTACGAGGCTCGCGACAGCCACGCACCGCACCTCCCAGCGGCAGTACACTCCCCTGCAGAGCATACTGCGCAGCCTCGTCCGCCGAGTCTCCCTCCTCGTTCTTGACGGCCGCCTCGTCGTCAGATTCGTCGTCTTCGGGCGGCGGGGTGGGTTCGCGCTCCTTGCCCTTGCGCGCCGAGCGGAATGGCGAGACGTAGGATAGCAGGCTGCGCAGGCGGGACTATGCGCGGGGAAAGGTTAGCTCTCGAATCGCGACATCGAGGCGATGAAGACGCACCGGGGTTGACTGCGCCACCGGGGGCGCTGGCCGCGCATACGGCGACTGTCGGCGGGCCTGTCGGTTGACCTGTGTGTTCCTGCGTGGGCTGTCGGCCATGGTGGCGGTGGTCGAGGGTAAGAGGCGAGCAGATGTAGGTCGGCCGGTGCCGTCGAGGAGAGGTTGTTCCGCTCTGACTGTGGTGACGCCTGGATCTTCGCTGAGCAGTGCCAGTGACTTGTTGGGCACTGTGGGTGGGCGGGCTTCGAGGTCGAGGGGCCTTACCTTTGGATATAATATTAAAGCTCAAGTAGTCGACCAATTCGCGGCTGCATGGTGTAGTTGGTCATCACGTATCCTTAACATTTCAAAGTTCGGATAAGGTCCTCAGTTCAAACCTGGGTGCGGTCAAACTTTTGCCTTGTGGTCAGTTTCTTTTGCTGTTGTTGTGCTTGAACCACGACCTCCCACTCTGTTTCTTCCTCCAACACGCCCCTCTCGACCGCGCCCAACTGAAAGGCGACGTTGACGACGCCTCACTGCTCAGGCGATAGAAGAGGAACCGCGTGTGATTGACACCTGGTTCTACCTATCAGCGAGAGCGTGGAGAGGAACAGAACGTGACGAGCACACCTGGTTCTACCTATCAGCGAGAGCGTGGAGAGGAAGAACAAGAGGGGCATGCGCGCGTGACAGCCGTCCCCATCCGTCAACTCCTCGGATCCCCCTTAACCCACTTCTCCGCTGCTGCCCGCTCAACACCGCTCCGCGCTACCTACGTCTGCGAGTGAGGCGTGAGCCTTACACCAACTCTCCAAGCCAGCCCTGCCTCAAGGGAGCAAGCTGATTTGTCCTTTCCCGCCTCCAGCCCAACTTCCCTTAGACCTTGCCAGCTCACCTTCTAATACCTTGTTTGGGCTAGTAGACTTCATGTGCTACCAAGGCGTGAAAGGACTGAGTCAGCAACCTCAGGACTGGGGGACGTGGATTGGTCCCTCCTGCCCAGTCTTTGGACCAAACCAAGTGAGAGAGACGGGACTCGTGCTTTGCCAAGGAGCTAAAAGCACTACTCTTGAACCTCAGTCTGAATGTACATTGAGCATGTGGGAGAGTCAGCATGGGGGGAAGAGGAAAAACAGAGAGGAGTCAGTCTGCACCTCTTCCTCCTGCTCTCGCATCCCATTGCCTTGGCTTTGCAAACCTTGTGAGACTGACAGAAACTGGAGATAGCGGTACAGAGCGAGTCTGCATTCTCTGGGCGACGAAAGATGAGGAGTCGAGAAGGTCAGCACTTCCCACCTCTTCAGGCAAGACACCAGTGATAGGCTCGGAAGTGCGGTCAGCGGGTACTATAAGTAGAGCCAGGTGCCTCTTCTTCTATCGCCTGAGCAGTGAGGGCCCAGTCGCAGGGCGAGAGGAAGTCCAAAAAGGCACGCTTATCTGCAGGAAGAGGAAAAGGGAAGAAGCACACCTAGGACAGGATTTGAACCTGCGCACGCAAAGCGTAACAGATATCGACTGAATTCAAGTCTGTCTCCTTAACCACTCGGACACCTAGGTTTCGTTCGCGCGATGTGCTTCCCATACGGCCATGGACCACGTGTACCCTAGCGCCTCTTTCCATCTTCCCCTCTCCCCCTCACCTTCGCTCACCTTTCCTGCGGACGCAAGCGGCATCCCGCTGAGCAACCTTACCTTCGAGCCTCGCACATGTTCGCTCCGATCTCTCCGCCTTCCACCTGCCTCCCACAGCGGTGTCCTGCAAGCACATCCCGATGCTTAATGGTAGCGGCTGCTTGAAGAAAACTCTCATCGACCGCCCGCCGTGCCTTCCCGGGTCTCGCTCGCGTTGGACCGGTCTCTCTCAGCTAAACAAGGCTTGCTCATTGCCTCGCGAACAACAGGTAATTTACGGGCATCTAGTACGACATCCAAATGTCGCGCAAACACCTCAGGTCGTCGTCGTGAATGTGCTTCTCAGTCTCGACTTTGTAAGCCAAACTCAACCGAATACTTTGGTCAAAGCGAGTCGAGAGTCAAGGGAACCGTCTACTCAGGGAGAACCTCGAGAAGCGCAGCTGCCTGGACTTGCATCGCTTTCTCGTATAATCGATTGTTGAGTACCACCTGTCAATGGCCTGCTGGACATCGTTGTAGCTCGTCAAGCCAATGGGGACGCCCGTCTTGACAGCCTCCTGAAAGTAACGGCACTGGCGCACGCGCTGAAACCGAGCAAATCGCAGGAGTCGCAGGCACTGGGCATGGAGACAATGAGGTCGCTGCGCGTGATCGTACCGCGGAAGGTGTCGAGTCGACCAGATTCTCGAGACGGCGCAACTGCGCGTCCGCAATCTCCTCCCCAAACTCAGCAAGGAACAGACCCAGGCGATCAGGATGCGATCCAACCAGGAACGTAACATCCTTCAAAGTGTCGCCAGAGCAGTTCGCGACGATGCCCGAACCCACACAGTGGAGAAACAACCTTGGTGAAGCCCAGCGAAGCCCAGCAAAAAGTTTGACCGCACCCAGGTTTGAACTGAGGACCTTATCCGAACATTGGAATGTTAAGGATACGTGATGACCAACTACACCATGCAGCCCGCGTGTTGACTTCGCTGCACTTATTGCATCTATAATTTTGCTTTTGTTTGCCCGACCTTCGCTCCATCTTCTCCCCTCCTCCGCCAACTTTCGTCTCGCACTTCTCGCTGCTCACCTTTCGGGCACTCCGCTGGCCATGGACGGCCTCTCGCAGCCAGTTTACACGCAGGCTATCCCCACAGACGCGTCGCAGCAGTCTGCACCTGCTACTCAATTCGAACAACCCGTCGCATCAACCTCGAGCGCGCCTGCCACCATCGCACCCGTGAGTGCCGCGGCTGCGATCTCACAGGTCGAACCGCAGCCAGTCGACCCTCCGATCAGCGACAACTCGGCCCCGCTCCAGCCAGGACAGCCGCGCCTGTTCCCGTTCCCCGAGCAGGACCAAAATGCCCTCCCTCTCACTGGCTTCGCGTCCGTTCCCGCCCGTGCCGCTGTCTTGCCGAATGCTCAGCCATACACGCGACCGCCGCCGTACGATCGGCCAAACGTTGAGCTCGGCAAAGGGCTCAGTCGCGACCCTCCGCCTCGCAGATTCGTCTCAGAAGCCGACATCAAGGCGGGTCATGTAAATCAGCATGGAGACTTGCTCAAGCAGCCGGGCATTGTGAGGGAGGACGTCATCCAGACCTTGACGGTAGACCAGCTGAGGAAGATGGGACTTGGGCGGGCGCCTTCAGGTGAGTGGCAGGTGTTGCTCGGTCATTGAGGGCATCTCGATGCGGAAAGTTGACAGTTGTCCGATGCACCCGGCTCACAGGCTTCTGTTACTCGGCGCGGATGACCTTGCACGCCCCGCTGCCCAAAACCGTTGACTCGAACGACCCCCATCCCGAACAGCCGGCGCGCATCACGGGCATCTTCAACAAGCTACTGAGTGCGAGAAGACGTCTTACTGCACCGTGTCTCGCGCTGACAAGCGACTTGAGCACGCAGACGGCGGGTTGACGGCGCGAATGGTTCGCGTGCAGGTTAGGGAAGCGTTGCGGGAAGAGGTCATGCTGGTCCATTCGGAGGGTCACTGGGACCGCGTGCGGGCGACAGGATGTGCGTTCGATTTTCCGCTTTCACCTCTTCGATCGGACCGCGCCAACGTCTTCCGCACCTGACCTTCCCAACTGACTTTCGACCATCGCCCCGCCGCACAGTCCAAACGATCGAATACCTCGAAACGTGCAAAGAGTTTTTCGAGCGCCTTTCGCTTTACGTCAACCCCGACTCAGCGTTCTGCGCCCGCTTGTCGTGCGGCGGCGTGATCGAGATGGCTCGCGCGGTCGCGGAGGGCCAGATTCGCAACGGATTCGCGATCGTGCGGTGCGCCGACATTCTCCTACTTCATCCGTCGAAGGGCGGCCGTGCTGACGAGGTTCGCGCGCGACAGACCACCCGGGCACCACGCTGAACCTGAGGAAGCGATGGGCTTTTGCTTCTTCAATAATGCCGCCGTTGCTGCCAAGTGGCTGCGCACGGTATACGGATCGGGCACGCAGAAGGATGTCAGCGGTAAGGAGATCAAGATGAACCGGATCTTGATCCTGGATTGGGATGTTCACCACGGTGCGTTTCCAGCGATGCAGCGTTCTGGATCGTTTTGCTTGGAACCCTGCTGACTCGTCAGCTCGGACCTCTCGTTGCAGGGAACGGCACGCAGCGAGCTTTCGAGGACGACGACGACATCTTGTACATCTCGCTGCACCGGCACGGCAACGGCTTCTACCCCGGCGGAGACTACGGCGCGCTCGAGTCGGTTGGGTCGGGCAAAGGTCGAGGCTTGTGCGTACACCTCGCCAGCGATGCATGGCTCTCCATCGAGAGCGGGACATGCTGAGCGCCTTGGTCGATGGTACAGCTCCGTCAACATTCCCTTCTTGAACGAGGGCATGGGTGACGCCGACTACCTCTACGCCTTCCAAAACATCGTCATGCCGATCGCGTACGAGTATGCGCCCGACCTGGTCATCGGTGCGTCCCTCGCTTCTTCGCTCCCTCTGGAGGGTGACTCACCAGATTCTGCAGTCTCGGCGGGTTACGACGCGGCGAAGGGCGACGAGTTGGGCAAAATGAACGTATCGCCGGACGGCTATGCGCACATGACGCATATGTTGTCGGCGCTCGCAGGTGGCAAGCTGCTGCTCGCCCTCGAGGTGCGTCCATCTCCCTTCCAACGGCCTTCGCCGGCTGACGTGCTCTCTTAAGGGCGGCTACAACGTCAACGCAATCGCCGAATCGGCCTACGCTTGTGTCAAAGTCATCGTTGGCGACGAGTTGCCCGTCATGAGCTCGATCGGCGCGGCCTCGCTCGCTGCGACCAACACGGTTCACGACGTGCGGAGGATGCAGGCGCAGCACTGGAAGTGCATGGGGGAGGCCTTGCTGAGTCAGGAGGAGTTGAGCAAGGCGGGCAAGATCGAGTCGCTGTCCGGTGCGTCCCTGCCTCTTCCGTCCTGATGATTCGACTGAGACGGTATCACTCCGCAGAGGTCCTCAAGAAGCACCGCTTGTACGAACTCTGGCATGAGTATGGCCTGTTCGACGTCGAGTTCAACTCGCCCACGCTTGAAGAGGCGTACAGCAATCAGCTCCTCGTCTCGTCAGTCCCGAGTCTCGCTTCCCTACCGCCTCGACTGACCGGTTCGACTACGCACAGCGAGAATGTTTACGACGCCGATGTCTTGTTGCTGTTCATGCACGACCTCGGCTCGATGAAAGCTGCGTACACCGCCGCGACCCTTGACAGCGACCTCGAGCGGACACAGCTGGCGAGTCGTCCGCCGCTTCTCTCATGTCACGTAAGCTGACCTCTCCCACCATACAGCTCGACACTAGCCGAGAAGTGCTCGACTGGGCAATGGAAGACCACGACTTTGGCGTCATCGACGTCAATCTGCTTGCGCACATCGCAACGGTCAGGGGGCAGCCGGTACGTTCACTGCCCTCTTACGAGGCAGTCGAAGCGAAAATGACCTCTGCTCGCGCTGACAGCTCGATGCGAAGCGGGACAAGGCGCGAGAGAAGGAGCTGGCGCTCTACGTCTGGGACCAGATTGTGCAGTGGGCTAGGTTCGTCGCGCCTGTCATGAACGCTCGCTGATCACCGACTTCTGAGCAGAATGTCGTCCGCTCAGCACGTTATCCTCTTTGGCAGCGGCGCTGGCTGCAACGCCTTGATGGACATCGTCCGCAACCGCTGTAAAGCGTTTCTCCCTCTTCTTCAGTGGTTTAGCGATGCTAACGATGAGTTTGCGTCGGTAGTCGGCCTCGTCCAGCAGCGTGTCCGCGCGTGCATCTCGGTTCTTGGACACGAGCATCCGCCTGAGCTGGAGGCGTCTAGCGGAGCTCGAAACTGGTACAAGAATGTGCGCCAGGATCTCGACCGCTTGTCGCCAGCTAACTGACATCTCTCCCTTGCACAGCACTCGCTCGTCCTGCTCCCTTCGACTCACCCGCTGCAAGAAGATGCGCGACGAGCCGGCAAGCACCAGAAGAAGTTTGGCAACGTCTACCGAGCGAGTGAGTGGACCCGCTGTGCCAGTTCTCCACCCAGCGCTGACCCGTACGCCCGCAGCCGCCGAGGACGAGTCGCGACCAACCCACCTCCTTCGCGCTTCGATGCCCAAGATCAAGGAGTTCATCACCGAGCGCGTTCCGATCACCATCGCTACCGCCGCTGCGACATCGAGCAGCTCCGGCGGTGACATCGAGATGGCCACGCGCATGGCGTCAGTCGAGCCGACCGGCGCGCCCGCCCCAGCCGCACTAGCTGCCGAAGCAAACGGCTCTGGCTTCGCGCCTCCCGCACCAGCACCAGCGGCATGATGTTTCTTTCTTCTCCTGGTATTCTTGCTTTCCGTGTTGTAATCGATTCTCGCCGCGGACCTAGCTTTAGGCTCGAGAGGCGGCGGAAGAACTGCAATTCTCGTCTACTCCTTGCCTCTGAGCCTCCTGATCCCTTTCGCCGCGATGGCCCACCCGCCTAGTGGACTGATGCCGATTCGCCATACCCAAAGCCTGACAACCTCCTGCAACCTCCTCGCTGCCCGCTCCGCTTCCTGACCGGGGCTCAGCAGCGTCTCGTGTTCGCCCCGCGCATCGCCATTCTCGACAAAGCGCCCTCGCACAGTGGCCCACCTGCGTCGCTGCTCGATGCGGAACCGCACGACGCGCTTGAGGATGGAGCAGACTAAGAGGAGAGGCGGGATGGCGAGGTTGAGGGGCGAAGGCAAGGGCGGCGTCGAGAATGCCGAGGCGAGGCTCTCGAGCCGACGCTGACCTCCACGTCCAGCGCCGAGCGGGACGTAGGTGAAGTACCGGTTGACGGCGAGACGTTCGCGCCGTGAGCGGAATGCGACTTCACGACCGTAGCGATCCCAGCCGTCAAGGTCGTCGAGCTCACGCCGGGGTGAGGAGAGATGGGCGGAGGCGTGCGCAGGCTTAGGGGAGACGGAAGGACGACCACCGGAGAAGTAGGCGAGGACGGCGCCGAGGATCAGGGTGAAGGCGAGAGTCGTTCGAGCTTCTAGTGGTGTTCGAGAGACGTTGGTAGCGGTCATGGATGCTTGGTCGCGGAAGGTCGCCCAGCTCTGAAGGGGGACGAGAGGGAGGTGCAGGAGATTGAGCAAGGCTGAGGGGTAGTCGATGTCACCGCTCAAACTCCAAAGAGTAAGCAGCCCGAAGACAGCAAAGTAGGTCGAAAACTGTACGAGCCCGCCGAGGTTCGACTCGAGACTCCTCAACGCGCGGTGACTCTCCGGGACCCGCTTGGGCGGCGGACGGTAGCCAACGTCGCGCCTCTTCCGTCCGTCGCGGATCTTGCTCCACTCTTGGTGTGTAGGAGTGCCGAAAGAAGGAAGATTCTGCGGGAGGACGCGCGACGCCGCGAGGAAGGGAATGGACCAGGCGAGGAGGGAGAGCGAGGTCGCGAGCATGAAGGTCGGGCGGTGTCGAGGGGTTGCGATGTAGAAGGCGAGGATCCGGAAGAGTAGAGAGACGAAGACCAGCGCGTGATGGAGAAGAGGGAGGAGTGTCGAAGGCGAGAGGGGAAGGGATGATTGCGGACCTCGGTTGAGCTGTGCGGAACAAGGCATCAATCAGCGCTCAGCGAATACTGAGGGTTCCGTAATAGCTCACCCATGCTCTACCGACTTCTCCCGCCCAGCCAAACACTCCAGCGACCCAGAGCCACCAAACGAGCGAGGGGATGAAGCCCCATCCTTTCGCTTGCCGTGCGCCAGACCCTTCGGGGACGTGTATGATATTTGTTGCGAGTGCGTTGAAGGCGTAAAAATGCGAGTAGGCGGAAAACATCAGGATGTAGACGGTGATGAAGGCGTGAACGGTCGAGAGGATGTAGGTCTGGTTGTGCAGAATGCTGCGAATTTGCGGATGGCCAGTCAGCGTGTGGATGACATCTCAAAGGTGCGCACGACGAACCGAGGGACGGCGAAGCGGTCGAGCCGCACGCACGACTCCTTCCAGGTCAAGGAGCGGACGCCCCGCTTCGGTGCTGGCAGAAGTCCGTTTCGCCAAACGTATTCGGTGCTCGCGAGGACGACAGGGTGAGAGACGAGATCTTCGGCTTCAACGAGCGGGGCGGAGGAAAGGGTGAGGAGGAGATCGAGCGCTGCGAGGAAAGAGGCGTCAGCTTTTCACGCGACAGGCGAGTTAAGTTCCGCGACTCACAACACGTCGCTCGGTCCATCGAGTCGTAGTGCAAAGGAAAGTCGCGGAAGAGCAGCGTAACGAGCGCATCTTCGTCGTCAGCGTCGTCGTCCCCTTCGTGATGTTGTCGCGCGTCGCCTGCGACAAGGTACGAGTCCAACAGCCCTCCAACGACCGCGTACATCCGCTCGCCCAGCTCTCGCCTCGCTTTGAACATCCGCAGTTCGCCGTCGACACCAGGATCCGTCTCTTCGACCGAGCCGCGATATTCTGCTTGGAGCGAAATAAGCAGGGAGAGGAGGGCGGCGAGGAAGAGGGCGGAGGGGGAAGTAACGACGGTCGTGTCGAGTACTTGGCTTGAGAGAGGCGAAGGGCGTGCGGGAAGGGTTTGGCTGCTGCTTGTCGATGCGTTCGAGAGGGAAGACGCGCTCGAGGCCGTGTGCGGTGTGTTCCCGCCCCTCCGGCCTGCCGGCGTCACTGCTGACCTGTTTGTCGACATGATAGATCCGGGGAGGACAGGCGTCGCCGCCCCGTTCGGGCTGAACCCATTCGCTCCTCCAGACGCCGCGCCGTTCCCTCCTGCGTTCCGGCTCGAGTCCGGCAGGTATTTGTCCAGCACATGCCTGTGCCTCGGCACTCCAAACACGCTCCGCAGGAAAGCAATCTCTGCGTCCGCCTCTTCGCGGGGCATGTCCGGAGGGAGGGTCGGCAATCCAGGCGGAACAACGTAGCCTCTATCGTTGAGCTCGGCGAGGAGGGCGAGGACCATTCCTTCGATCGCGATGTCATCTTCTGTGAGGATTAGGCCGGCTGCAGAATTGGGTACGGGCGCAGAGAGCGTCGGGCGAGGGTGGGTCGTCGGTGCCGAGGTAGTGGAGGGGGAGCGGCTCGTCGAGGGCGAACCAGACCCGCCTGCTTGGCTAGACAGTAGCGGGGTACGTTCTGAAGCAGACATGATACAGCTGCTGCCCCTGCGAGCAGACGAGGCGCAGGAGAAGCAGTATGACGAGCCGTCTCAGTGTTCGGACAAGTCGACGAACTGCCAGTTGGATGGCAAACGAGTGATTGCAAAGGCGAAGGGAATGCGAGCGGCTGCGAGAAGTGTATGGCACAGGAGGAGAGTGCACGGAGGGCACGTGTAGCTTGCGAGGGGAAGGGGACGAGAGGTGAAAGCGGTTTACGAGAGCCTCTATGCGTCGGGTCCGTCTACGTAACATGCGGTTTTGAGGTGAGGCGAGCGAGATTGAAAGAACGACGAATAAGCTTAGACGACGGAGAAAGCGAAGGGCAGGGCGGGAAAGTCGAAGGGGGAGGGGGAGGGGGAGAGGGAGAGAATGGCGGAAAGAAGGGGAATCGGTGAGAGAGGAGGGTCGGCATTCAGGACGGGTCGAGCGGCTTGTTGAGGCGCGAGAGCCACCACTTGGTCTTGCTCAAAAGCGTCGATTCGAAGGTATCGAGGAGGGCGGCCGTAACGGGGTGGTTGGGCGTGTGTGTGAGGTGGTAGGCGAGACCTGCGGGACGGCAAAAATCGATTGTGAGCAAGTCCTCCTCAACGAGAAGACATATCCACGACGAGAGAGCCCCGCACGCACCAGCACTCTGCTTGAACTTCTTCGGACACCTCGCGACCGGGCACTGGAGCTCCCGCCCGCTCGGCTTGATCTCCTGCTTGAACTTTTTCGTCGCTCGCTCTTGGCCCGTTCGGTCGTCGCGTTCGAGGGCGACGACAAAGTGTCCGTTGGCCGAGGCGTTCTGGAAATGGAAGCGAAGACCGGCGAGCGATTCTGCGAAACGGGCGGGCTCGTCAGCTCGAGCTCCGACGTCGAGAAGGTCGGGGGAAGCGAACGCACTGAACGTCTTGTCGCACGGGTCGAGCGCACACCTGAACGGCATCTCCATCAACAAGCTCTCCTCAGCTCCGTTCTTGAGCTCGTGCGCGCGGTCCTTGTGATAGCGCGCATGATGCTCCCTCAACTCCTTGACGGTCCTCCAACTCAAATCGATCCTCGGCGGCGCGTCGTCGTCCTCTTCGCCCTCGGCATCGACATCTGAACCCGCCCCGTCGCCGTCCTCGGCGCGTCCCTTGCCCTTCGCGTCGGCCAACACCTCCCTCTCGACGCGCCTCCGCTCCGCCTTGTCGATCACGCACCAGTTGCACCCATAAGGCCTGACGCTCGGATCGTCCTCGACAGCCGGGATCTCCGTCTGCCTCCTCGCGAGTCCCGTGGCGGGGTCGATCGCCCCGGGCATATGGACTTCGCTATACGCCGCGGGGGACGCCCGCTTCCGCCCTCGCGAGGTCGAGCTCGAGGGTGTAGACGACCCACCGCGAGCGGTGCGGTCGAGCGACGAGCCAGGCGTAGGCGTCGCGCTGCTCATGCCCGTTCCCGTTCCCGGCACGCTCGCGAGAGAAGCAGGAGGAGGCTTGGGCGCCGCGAACCCCGGGACCGCACTCGCCTTCCTCGTCCTCTGCCTCCCCCTTCGGCCCTTCTTCGTCCCAAAGTCCCCATCCGCCGAATCGTCACTCTGGTACGGCAACTCGGGCGGGTCGTCCTCCCTATACGTGATCTTCTGGCCCGCGATACCTCCGGGACCGAACCCGAAAGCCGGGTGAGAGCCAAGGTGGCCGTAGCCGAGGTGGGCGTAGTAGGCGCCGAGAGAGGGGATGTAAGGGTCGCCCGGGTTGTAGCCTTCTCCTGCTGCTGCGGGCTGAGGCGGAGGGGGAGGGGCGAAACCGAATGCCGAGGCCGACGGAGTGGTAGTCGTCGACGATGGTACGACGGATGAGGAGGCGGCAGGTGTTGGGGCGGCAGAGGCAGAGGCAGGCGAAGGTTTCCCCTCGATGTCCGACTGGTGCGCCGAAGTCGCGGGAGTCAAGTAATCCTCCCCGGCACCTCCAGGCACACCACCGCGCAAGAGGTATCCCGCAACACCACAGATACTTGGCTCGTCCTCCTCGTCCTCCTCGTTCGCTCCGTGCCTCACGCCGCCGTCGTCGTCGTCCGAATGCTCCGCATCACTCGCCGTCGTGTCCGAAGCGGCATCGTCGTCCCTCTGCTCCTGCTCCTGCGCCTGCCGCTGCTGCTCCAACTGCTGCTGTTGGAGCTGGTGGTAATTCGCAAACGCCCCCTTCGCCGCCTGGTGAGCCTGGACTTGCGGCGAGCCATTGACGGCGTACGCTCCGAGCCGGAGAGTCGAGAACGGCGCTTCGCCGGCGTCGGCTGAGAGGCCGTACTGGGCTGCTGCGGCTGCGAGCGAGCCAGAGAGGGCCGCTGCGGATGCGGAGGAGGGCGGAGCGGCGATGTAGGTCGATTGCGGGGCGAGCGAGCCGGAGGACGAGCCAACGAGTGTGGAGAGAGAGGGGATGCCAGGCGAGGAAGACGAGGAGGAAGGGGAAGGAAGGCCGGCGAGCCCAGGGGGAGGAAGAGCAGGGACGCCGGAGCCAAACAAGGTCGAGCGGGCTTGGTTGATCAGTTGGGCGTACATGTCGGGAGGGATGTTGGCAAACGATGAGGGCATGAAAGGCGGGAGGGACGGAAGACCCGGCATAGGAGTCGACGAGGACGCGGTGGTTTGCGCCGGACCTGCCGCGGACGTCGAAGCTGCGTGCAGGTCGTACGAACAGCGTTCATGAGGACGTCCAGCGTGCGTGAGCGGGCGGAACGAACGCACCTCGTGCACCACCACCCGCAAGCGAGCCGTCCGCATCCTCCGCCTTGATGAGCGACCTCGGCGCGTCGTGCGCCTCGCCCTCGCCTTTCACTGCATGTTCACTCGCGCCAGCCTGGTCTGGGCCAGCCGCGAGTGAGAGGCTCGGGAGCTGCAAGGGGCTGAGGAACGAGGACGAGCCGGATGGTGCGGCGGGTTGCTGAGGGTCGGCGGGCGCACCTGCGGTGCCTGGGTGTGGGAAGGAGAGTGCGTGGTCTGGGTTGGATGGAAGGAGAGGGTCGTTAGCGTAGGGATGGAACTGGGGCGAGTGCTGTTGCGCCCGAGGTGTCAGCTTGGTTTGTCGCGGATGAGGATGAGGGTGAGGGCCGAGGTGGACTCGCGTGCGGGTTGAAGGGCCACGCGGTGTGGTCGAACGGGAAGGTGTCGTAGTGAGCCATGCACACGCCTTCGGTTCCATCCAGTTCCCCAGCGCACGAGCAGCAGCGGCCACCAACAACGCGGGCGAGAGTGCGCTCGACGTGGTCGTCCGAGCGCGCGCCCTCAAGTTCGCCGACTCCGCCCAACGGCATCGTGCGGCTACTTGCCACCGTAGACACACATTCCAAGCCACTCTCGACCCAGCGGCGAACCAGCGACACCCGTCGAACCGCTCTCCCTCTTTCCTCACCCCCCCCCCCCCCCCCCCCCCCCCCCCCCCCCCCCCCCCCCCCCCCCCCCCCCCCCCCCCCCCCCCCCCCCCCCC